>BDMV01000003.1:49420756-49688678 GCA_008326285.1 Oryza officinalis | reverse complement strand
ATGGAGTACATTACATTGAAATGTCGAAGTCAACAAACAGAAAATTGCAAACCAAGTTTGGGGTCACAAATGTAAGCAGGATCCGTGCTTGCCATTTTGTCCTTTTCTTTTCTGACTAGCGAAATGCCGTACGTTGTTACAGAATTAAAAAAATCATATCGGCGCATTGCAAAGAGGAACTCTATTTTGAATTTTAGAGCTTAATTTTATAATTAACTTAGACGTTTTTGCTTGCCAAGTTTTCGCTCCCGTAAAAAGGGCTCCATTTATTATTAGCGTGCAAGGATTATCATGACTGAGCTCCAGGATCTATTCTATTTGTGACTTCTACTATTCTACCGTTCATTTGGTTAAGTGAGAGGACGGACAATGATCCCATATGTCAGAATTTGAGGAGTTGGTGGTGGCTTGGTAGCAAATTCACCACTCACGGTCATCAATACTTCCTTTAAAAGGAGTATAGATTCAATATGATTTCCGGCTTCAGTGAATTTCTTGTCTCTTACATGTTCTAGACAAATAGTGTGATGTTAATTAGTTAGGACTTACTTCATGTCAAGACGCTGGCTTACTGAATAAATATGTGATAGTGAATTGAGGAGAGGCACCTGTCACAGACAAAAAGTGTGCATTGTTTGATACGCAAATATGGGGTCCAAATCCTTTTAGTATTCTATATTTTTTTTTATTTATCCCCATCTAGTTATGGTAATACATTAATGGTTGCATCTGTGCATGACTGATTGGCTGGATGCGCATAAGTATTCTGTGAAATATCAATATTGGTGCACAGACAACTGAATGATGTTACAAACATGGGCAAACTTATTGTTACACTAAAGTATTACAAACAACAAGACTATAAGTATACAGGAAAAAATTATGAAGCATCTCACAATATGAGCTCATGGGCAAACTTTTGCTGATGAAAAATTGTTTTGTTCTGTTCTTCAGACTTGTGCTGCCTTGTAAGCTGGTTTCCCCAGCGAATGATGCTGTGTTGGTTTTGTATAAATGCCGGGTCATATGACCTACTTTCTAAAAAAATTGTTGAATATCTGCACAATTATTATTTGTCTGTTATAGTTTACTTTCTCTCATAAGTCCTGTAAACTTCTCTAGAAGTTGGATTAATCAAGCAAATGTTGTTAGCAACTATTTGGCATAGCGATCCTGTTTGCAGTCTATATATATGTTATTCAGCTGCTCATTTAGTTGAACACGAATATCGGCTTGCATTTCATATCTCATTATTCTTCAACATGTATTATAATCCACAACTCATGCAATATTCAAAATTTTATTTCACTTGAATGATCAAAGTGGTTTTAAACAAGAGTGATGAGGTTAATTACTAATTATGTTTGTGTGATGAAACCTATATCTTGTTAGCTTCCTTAATTCCCCTCTACATTTTTTAATTCAAGTAATTATTTGACTACTAGCATTGCTGTCTTACACCGTGATATTCACTCAATTTCTGCCCTTTTGGGTAACTTTGAAGTTGATCCTTGTGTAGATTACTCATCTGGAAAAATAGCAGTACTATCTAATTGCAAGGATGTTGAGCAATGGATCACACTACATTTGAATCAATGGTATGTAATTTCTGTTTCAGGATTGAGCGTTGTCAAGAGCAGAAGAAGTCATGTTTAGCTTTAGGAAAAAGCATGCCTCTCACTTCGATTCAGATGACATTGAGCAACAAGAAGCAAAGGTATTTTTGAAAGCTATCATGTCCTCTATTACATCTAAGATATATGGCTCTGAATTATAATGTTATGCATTCATTGTAGCTTTATTGTTCTAAAATTTGAATGACAGCTGGACATCAACACACTTATTGAAGATGTTACTACAATATTTATTTCAATATAAATAAAATTGTCTCCTAGTTATGAAGAAAATAAGTTGGCTTCTCACATTCAAAAGTAATTTTTTTGAGAACAGCAAAGATGTTTACAGTGTTATGCTTATTCTAACACCGATGCCATGCTCAGATGAGTTTAAATTGCATTGCTAAGCTGTAAATTGTTATGGACCACTGCCTTAAGTCTTGGCAATGGCGTGCTACATATCTACTATGTCGTCGCCAATTTCTCATCCAACCATCTTCAATGAGCAGATCCAGGAGCTCAGAGCTGCACTTGGGCCGTTGTCTTCCTCTGGTAAGAAATATTGTACTGAAGCATGCTTGAGAAGATATCTAGAGGCCCGTAACTGGAACATTGATAAGTCCAGAAAAATGTTGGAAGAAAGTCTTAAGTGGAGAACAGCTTACAGGCCAGAAGATATTCGTTGGGTAAATCCACTATTCCTTTTTCTTCTCTTTCATTTACTGCTCAATTGATTATTTCCTTGAAATCTTGTCGAGTGACTAGACCATCCTATTAACAGCTTTCTTCTGTAATTTTAGCCCGAGATTTCTGTTGAAGCAGAAACAGGTAAAATGTACAGAGCAAGTTTTGTAGATAGAGAGGGTAGAACTGTCGTCATTATGAGACCCGCAAAGCAGGTAAGAATTCAATTATGTACGAGTGTCCTTCTTAGTCTTTTCACCTTTAGAAAATAGCTAACGTTTCCTATTCACTGTTTCAAACATTCAGAATACATCGTCCCATGAAGGGCAGGTACGGTTTCTTGTATATACCTTGGAGAATGCAATCCTCAGCTTGCCTGAAGATCAAGAGAAAATGGTATGGTTGATAGATTTCACAGGATGGACCCTCGCAAACGCGACACCCATAAAGACTGCCAGAGAATGTGCGAATGTCCTGCAAAATCATTACCCTGAGAGGTTGGCTGTTGGGATTCTGTTTAATCCCCCCAAAGTATTTGAGGCTTTTTGGAAGGTACAGGCTCTGAACGTTTTCATTTTCAAAAGTGAAGTATTCTGCTTGGGTATTGTTTTACTCAGACTCAAAACCAAGATATAGTGTTGATACGGGAAAAAAAAAAATTCTTGGTTCCTTTTCGTAACTCAAATGTATCAATTGCCTTCAGGTTGTCAAACATTTCCTTGACCCAAAATCAATTCAGAAGGTGAATTTTGTATACCTGAAGAACGAGGAGAGCATGAAGATTATGCACAAGTACATTGATCCAGAAGTCCTTCCTGTAGAGTTTGGAGGAAAGAACAATGTGGTGTACAACCATGAGGAGTATTCCAAGTTGATGGTGAAAGATGACATCAAAATGGCAAGCTTTTGGGCATCGGATACAAAAACTGACCATGTTAACAAAGTCATTAACGAGCACTCAGTCCCCGAGGTTACACCGCAGTCGTCGCTGGTGGCTGCGAAAGCGAGCTGAGGAGTATCAATCTGCCATGATGGGGGTTATAAACCAAAACAATTCTGAAAGACAACGTAGAGGACTAATGGTATGTTCATGATAAATAAATGGTACTGCAGAATAACTTACCTGGGATGTTACAGCACCCGTGTATTACTGCTAAAAAATGTTTAGCTAATCGACCTGAGCTACAGATTCAGAGATTATAGCGAGTTCATTACAAACTATCACCAGTAAAAGGAAATATCAGAGACTTTCATTTGCTCGGTAATATTTGTCTTTGTCTCAAAACTATCAGTTTATCACCATTAAAAGGAAATACCAGAGGCCCGGTATTATTTGTCTTGTCTCTGGATGTTGTTATCTTAGCTCTGCCATTATTTGTCTATTTGGATGTTATTCTCAGTGTTCTACTTTCTTTACATTCCTGTTCCTAAGAGCACCATGAAACTAGGATGGACAATTCGGATTCTCTCTTCAGGCCCTCAGTGGAAGAAACTAGTACTGCCAAGTGTCAACTTAGCAACTTCTATCAGGCCTAATGTCTTCTCAACCATTCCCTACAATCATTTAAATAAGATGCTTTTAAAAAATGCTATAAGAGGATTTGACATTGTTTAAATTAAGATATTTGCATTAAAAAATGCCACGCCAGGAAGGGTTCGAACCTTCGACTTTTTGTTTAGGAAACAAACGCTCTATCCACTGAGCTACAGGCGCTCTCAATGATGATATGGCCACCACTTCTTATTGGGCCGGGCCGGCCTGCCACAAACGGCCATTGCAATTTTGGCCTTTTCTGAGAGGCCGCTGTCTCCGCTTGGCCTTTTCTGAACCCTGAAGACAGCAGCTCACCTAGAATTGCACTCTCAAACAAACAAACAGATTACACACACCATCCAACTATTTACAGAGAACCAAAGAGATGAAGATTCTGAAAAGTAGCACAAAAACCAGGCACTGCCAGGCATGAATGGAACGAACATTTCTGCTATGATCAACAATGAAACAATCAATTACAGTAGGGAAGAAGAAAAAGAATCAGCTCGCCATTCTTTCTTTTTAATCAAGAGGGGGAAGGAAAAAGAACATTGGAGAGAAACCGGAGCAATTCCAAGCCATTTTGTCCAGATCGTGCATTGGGCACCAACCACTAATCCACTATACGATTGCTTCCCAGTGCACCCCGAAAAATGGTACCCCTGATGCCAGTATGCTGCCTGTGAAGTCAATAATGACATGGAGGAAATTCACGCCTCGATCTGTCAGCTGAAAGAATTCAATCACAAGGTAGCAGCAGCGCTTCGACAGCCGCCACCCTTGATGGACTTCTCTTTGCACTAAACGGGTCACAAGACGAAAGAAAACTCCTTAATCCTCGGTGTCACGTGAGCCAGATGGCTCAGGGAAGATCTCCTTTGATTGCCTCCTGCGGGAGGAAGAATGGTCACCGTTGCTCCCTCCGGATGATTTGATCGTCTCTGAGCGTTTCAACAAGTTGTCATCCCTTGAAGGACCTATATCAGACGAGCTATGCCGCCAACTCCCGAAGAATGCAGCATTCCATGATCCCCGCGATGACGTTGCTCTCAATCGGGCTGAGCTAGAGCCGCCGTTATCTTCCCTCACCACCTTCAGCGGATTCTCTAGTGCTTTTAGGATATATTTCATCGGCGGACGTTTAGAAGACCTAGGATTCAAGCAGGACTTTGCAACGATTGCCATTGCCCAGACTTCCTCTAGATGGTCCTCATCAATTATAAGTGATGGATCAATGATCTTGCTCATGAGCTCTTTCTCATAAATATTAATGTAGCGCAGAGTGTTATCAAGCCACTCATTCGTTGCAGCATCATTTGATGCACTGATACCTAGCCTTCCAGTCACCAGCTCCAACAAAACTTTTCCAAAGCAATAGACATCATATGAACACGATGCAGATGGAGAACCTGGTTAAATTAGAGGTTTGTCAATGCACTTGCATCCATGAACACAAAGCATCTTATAGATACGGTTATACAACCCAATTTAACATTGCCGTCCTCAGTTTCAAACAAAAGGCAGCTAGCACTTGAAAGAAATGAAAGCAAGCATGGATGCACGGACTTACCAGAAGATACTTGATCCGCCGTCCTACATTTCCCAGAAAACAACACAACATTAGAAAATGAGACGAATTTCATTCAGTGCAGCAAAAAGAAATTATATAAAAGAAACTGGCAGCAGAACATGAGCCATGTCAGGATCTGAAACGCTAGGAGAAAGCTTTCAATTACTTTCGCTACCAACGGGCCTATAGCACTATTTTTGTCCTGTGCATATAGAAACCAATTTGGAATTTGCTTAGCGGAGAGGAAGGATAATATATTATAATTGACTAATATAGATTCGGGCCATACAGCACAAGTTTAACACGAATGTTAGCAAATGAATAGGCATGAACTGAACAGCAAAGTGCAATTGTGTATTTTATGGGTATTCGAGTCTTGACACGTAGAGCTAAGAAACAGAGTATGCGGTGCAAGAAGTTAAAACTTACGATGAAAATCTCAACAGCTTTGTGATGACATTTTGGTGACCTTCCCCTTCTTGAGGACACACCTCGCTCAAACTCCCAAGGCGCACATCAAATTTATCATCAAGAAGAATACTGCTAGCTTGCACATCCCTGTGGCAGAGCATGATCTCATTAGTTCAACAACCAAGATTACTCACATGGTTTACTGCATGTTTCACTTTGATACCAAAACAATACTTTCTTAGCGAGATGAAGCCAACAAAGAACTTCTGATTCTTTTGCATGATATCAGGAGGGGTGCTCAAATCTTTAACGTCGTGTAGTTGGTAGTAATATAGTGCATAGAAACATCTCATTTAAAAGTCACATAAAAGGATGTATGAACCAACTGAGTTACTTACATGGTGGTCACGCATATTCAGATGTAACTCGATTATAAAATGGCATGATACTCCTTCTGTTCTTTTTTATATGACGTTGGTTAGTTCATTTTTGAACTTATCAACGTCATATATTTAGGGATGGAGGTAGTAATAAAGAAGTGCCTATATATAAGATGGAGGATCTAGCAAGTATGCTTCAACTTAGCATGCGAACTCATCAAAATTGCAACGTCATATAAAAAACAATGCTACATAACCCCCCCCCCCCCAACTCCCCCTCCCGCGAGGTGGATAAACAAACAACAGTACTGTTCATATTCTGACATTTTCGGTTTAATTAAGCTATGGATCGTATAATTAGTACACAGCAGTGATTCAGCAATATCCAAATTCATTAAATATGAGGCCAGAGCATTCCAACTGAAATAAATTTTGAATTCACATAAATACAAAGAAGTTTATACCCGAAAAGCAAACATCCAACTGAAATAAATTTTGCGTTCACATAAATAAAAAGAAGTATGTACCCAAAAAGCAAACATCCAACTGAAATAAATTTTGTATTCATATAAATACAAAGAAGTTTATACCTGTGAACCATTGGTGGATTACACTCATGGTGGAGATAGCATAGTGCCTCTGCGACTCCTGTTGCAATTTTCAGCCTCTTTATCCAGTCCAAAGATTGCAGTCCTTCCTCTTCCTCCCCTGACTTTCTGTGCAGTGCACTTGATAAGTCGCCATTCCGGACAAATCGATACACGAGAAATTTCTCCTCCTCTTTATCAAGGCAATGCCCCATGATCGGCACCAGCCTTTCATGCAATCCTTTGGCAAATAAATCTAGCTCCGCCATATAAGCATCTTTCTTAGCCATGCTGGAAGTTATCCTCTTCACAACCACAGAGGTCCCATCATGGAGCACCCCAAGGTAAAGATCACCTGAGTGACCATGCTTGATAAACCTATCATCTCCAAAGCTCGCAGTGGCTTCAACGAGCTGGTCATAACCGAATGAATCACCGACCTTTGCCAAGTTTGCAGGCGATGCAGAAGGTTGTGTGCTAGCAGTAACTGCACCCCCACCAGTTCCAGATGCTCCCAACTGTGTGTTCCGCACTCCACTTTCCCGCTGATCATTCCTACTCCTATTCCTCCTACTCCCAGAGCACACCAAGCAATACAAAATGGCTGCAATCACAACTACCAACAGGACACCCCCACCAATGGCTCCAATCAGTATATACTTCAAATTCTTGTGTCCCTTTTTCCTTCCCGGTGAAGCTGGCAGCGCAGGCTGCGGTGCGGGTGCAGGAACTGAACCATTATATGGCAACCCACGCGCAGCATAGAACTGCTGACAATCTGTGTGGCTACGCTGTCCCATGACATCGACGAAGCAATTCAACTCAAACGAGAAATTCCCACCATCACCATTGGATACACCCAGCTTACCATCGAAGTAATTCCCAGAGATATTGGCCAGCTTCGTCCTACCGAAAAGTTGGCCAAAGGAGCCTGGCACGCCACCATAGAAGAGGTTCCCGGACAGATCCACCTCCTGTACATTGGATGGAAGCGCGAGCCCTGTATCCGGCAATGCGCCGGTGAGGTTGGTCCGAGATACGTCGAGAACGCTCAGCTCCGGGAGCGACCAGACCGCCTTGGGTAGCTCGCCTGAGAAGGCATTGCCAGAGAGGTTTAGAGTCTTGAGCCGAGCGAGCCCGGCGAGAGCACTGCCAGGGAGCTGCCCCGAGAGTAGATTCCCTGCGAGGTTGAGAGTGGTGAGGTTGCTGAGGCCGGCGATGGCCGAGGCGGGGATCTCCCCCGTGACGGCGCAGCCGGAGATGTCGAGGAGCTGGAAGGTGGGCGCGAGCCCCGCGCCGAGCCACGCCGGGATGGAGCCGGGCAGGCCGAACCCGGGCGCGCTGAAGGCCTCGAGCCGCGTGAGGTTGCGAAGCCCGTCGACGGCGAACCGCGGCGCCAGGCGCCCCAGCCGCGTGCGGCGCAGCCCGGCGAGGGTGACCGACACGACGCGGCCGCCGCTGCAGCGCACCCCCGCCCACGCCGTGCAGGGGTCGGCGCGGCGCGGCCAGTCCCGAGCGCGCAGCCCGAGCGAGCCACGCAGCGCGTAGAGCGCCGAGAGATCCGCCCGCGATGTGAGGTTCCCCTGCGCCACCACCGCCCCGGGCGCCGCCGCCGCCGCCACCAGCGCCACGAGCAGCAGCAGCGCCCAGACCCCACCACCACCACCACCACCACAACCAGCGCGCATCATCTCCTCCTCCTCCAGCCACCGCCACCACCACCACCACCACCTCCGCCGCCGCCGCCACTTCCCATTCCTCTCCACTCCAAACTATGGATGAAATCGCGGAGAAGCCAGGCAGGCAGCGGAGACGGAATTGGGAGGGAAATTAAACGCAATAAAGGAGAGGGGCGCAGAGCAACGCAGGTACAGAAGCCACCACCACCACCCTCCTTGGGGGCTCACCTTCTCTACCCCGCCATCAATGCCCAAAGTTACACTCCCCCAACTGCCTCCCAATTATTACCCCCTCCCCCTCCCCTCTCCGCCGATCCGAACCCAAATTCCACTCCACAGCGCCGCCGCGGTCACGCCACCGGGTGCGAGCAGCCTCCGCCGCCGCCGGAGCCGGAGCCGGCGAAGAGAGAGACGACGAGGAGGATGTCAGGAGGAGGAAGACGAGATGGGAGAGAGAGAGAGAGAGAGAGAAAGCTGATATCGTGGGGCGTTTCGGTTGTTTAAGGAAGCTGTTAAATGTTTTTGAAATCAAATCTTCCGGGCTGAAATGGCAAAGCGATTACCCCGATTTCCCCGATTTCCCTGTGCACTGCCGCGCTCGCTCGCCTTTCCCTGGCTGCGTTGCGTTTTGACGGCGCTGCCCCTGGTGCGCGGGGCTCAATTGCCGGCGCTGCCACTGTGTCATGTGGTGGAGTGAACCGGCCGCGGGTGGTGGGTGGGTCTCGCGGTCTCTTCGCCTCCGCCTCGCGGACTCGCGGCGGGTTGGTGGGTTGGTTCG
Organism: Oryza officinalis; assembly: GCA_008326285.1. Classification (NCBI taxonomy): domain Eukaryota; kingdom Viridiplantae; phylum Streptophyta; class Magnoliopsida; order Poales; family Poaceae; genus Oryza; species Oryza officinalis. Next base: position 49,679,439 of record BDMV01000003.1, on the reverse strand, counting down.
GTGCGCGGTGGCTGCACGCCTGCACGCCCGGTTGCGAGGGGTTTGGTGGGGTTTTGGGGGCGGGTCAACGAGCCCCGCCCGGGCTTCGTGTGCGTTTTCTTTGGGTGGAGTTGAGATTTGAGACCACGAACTTGAGACCACAGTTATTAAAACCGAACCGATGAATGAATCGGTTGAGCTCTCGGTTTACTGGTTTAGTGATCGGATCACTGAGTTGATCGGTCTAATCACGGTTTGATTAGTAATAAGAATGAATATTTTGATAATGGCACAAGCAATAGGACGGTGACATGGCTAGCTGTAATGCTCTCAATCTCATGACGAGGTTGAATCCCCATCTTCACCCATTTTATTGGAATTTTGGGTAAGCTTGCATTGTTAGTAACTAGTTGGGTCCTCGGCTTAGCTCATCAACTGGTCTTTTCCAGTTCAACTAGTCCAATTTAATCTCCGATTTATAAAAACCACTCGGGTTAGCCGATTATATTCGGCCGAGTGTATGTTCGATCTTTTAAGTGAACCGGACCAATGAAGACCTTGGTTTTGGTTTTTTCGGTCGAACCGTCAGTCTAGTCTAGTCATAATAACTATGCTTGAGACGAGTCAAGCAGCGGCTGCGTTGCGTGGATTCTGATTTGTTTTTGATTTTTTTTTCTTCGGATAAGAGTGAAAGGCGAATGTTAAATCCGTGTTGGTATTCCAGAACAATGTTAGAGCCGTGCTGTGTGCTGTGCACATGAGAGATACTATTTGTTTTTTTTTCATTTTGGGAGGACATTATGACTGAGTTTGAAAGTTGATGTTGGGACATTATCTTTTCAGCACGCAAAACGAAACAACTCATTAGCACATGATTAATTAAGTATTTGCTAAATTATTTTTCAAAAATGGATCAATATGATTTTTTAAAACAACTTTCGTATAAAAACTTTTGAAAAAAACATATCGTTTAATAATTTGAAAAGCGTGGACACGAAAAACGAGAAAGATGAGTTGGGAAGAGCTAAGTAACGAACACAGCCTATAACGGGCTATATAGATATGATATGATATGATAGAGGAACATTTGATGGACAGCATTTAGGAGGTGTAATACGACAGTTTGTTTCTACAGTTGTTTACGTGCAGGAGTAGTGTCAATTAACCACAGCCAGGCAGCCTCATGCTAGCTAGCACGTGAGCATTGAATGTAGGATTTCCCTTTTTAACGGATGGAATTGATGTTTTACTGGATTTGCACTCTGCAGGTTCGCCGGGCTGGAGTAGTAGAAGAATTGCAAAATGCATTGGCTGCTGTACCCGCAAGCGTTTCATAGCATCAATTGATTTTCTTCTTTTTTTTCCCCGGCTGGCTTTGACACGGTTTAAAATGGCACGCCAGTAATGACAGGTCTAGTGGTGGTGGCCACTGGACAAGCCACTACTACGCGGTGGAGCCATCGCGACGGGTGGATCCCAGGTCGGACGCGTCAGGTAATAAACGAACAGCACAGAGCGCGGCACGTCGTGCGAGCCCACCACATCAGATCGCGCGGGCGGCGGCGGCGGTGGCGGCGGCACTGCGGCAGCCACGTCGCGGGGCAAAACCGCACAAGGCGCAGCGCAGCGCAACGCAACCCCTTCACGTTCGTTCGGTCGCCGGCGGCGCGGCGGGGGTGGAGGCGTATCCATCCACCGAACCGTCCGCTCGCCGAGGGAATGTCTCGGCTGGCTCGCGCGGTCGCCTGCCTCTTTCCTCCTCGGATTTTTGCAGAGCGCGCGTGCCCCCATACTTGACGGTTCTCCCGTCCCGTTGATAAACAGATTCATAGGTACGTTTTCTGGACTCCTAAATGCTATGCTATATTAAGAATGTGTTTGAGAGAAAAAAATTTTAAAAAAATACGTAAAAAGAGATAAGTCATTAGCGTATGATTAATTATGTATTAATTATTTTGAACTTAAAAAATAAATTAATATGATTTTTTAAAACAATTTTTTTATAGAAAATTTTTTTTAAAATGTATCTTTTAGCAGTTTGGGAAGCGTACGCGTAGAGAACGAGAGAAATCTTCTCTTTTTGTGCAACTCTCAAACATAGCCTAAGCATATATAATTTGTTTTTAGAAAATAATATAGGTATTATCTTAGAATAGTGTCTAAATCAAACTTATTTATATCTTTAAATAATTATCCCAAACCATTCAGCACAAATAACACAAAGAATTAAGAAATACATCATGGGCACGGGCGTGGGTGTGACTTTTAAGCCATGGGCACGTCCGTTCGAGACCCGAAGACATCATGGACAGCAGTCGGGTTTTATTTTTTACCCGTGAGTAACCCATGCCCTACCCGATACATATGTATTAGCTGATTTCGACCTATCTCTTGATTTTTATATCTTTTCTTTTGGTCCATTTGTGATGCTAACTGATAATAACTTATGATGTAATTCAAAATATTATTGATAACTAATAATTTGACAAATTATTGATTTGTTTTCCTTTATTAAATTACCTATCTTTCGAGTTATTATTTATGTGAGACCCATTGGGTACCCACCGGGCATGCCCGTGTCTGTCGGGCATGTTACGGGCACAGAGTTTTGTCCACTAATTGTAGTGGGTAGGGTTCGGACGGGCGACGTCGGGCATCGGGTCAAGCATGGTTTTGCTCTACCATGCTCGATCCGACCCATTGCCATTCCTACTCCACTGGATCTCTTGGGTCCTTCTGAAATTCCATCTACTTTTCTCTTCTTTTATCATTTTATCATGAGCTTTATTATTATATATAAACAAGAAGGGACATCTGTAGTACTAGTATTAAAAATTCTGTGCGTATCAACAACTGCCACTAGTACCGATACTCTACTGATCTCTGCTAAAACAAAAGTGCACTTCCAACAACCAGCTCCGATTCTTCCCGTGTACGACAGCTCGGATGTGCAACTGTGGATGGGCCCCCATGCACGCACGTATTACGCTACTGGCCGTGGAGCCTCGTGTTAGTTAGAAGATCTTGGGTCGTAAACAATGTGGTCAAGCTGTAGATGATACTGCGCTATTCTAACCTCAAAAACAACCAAACCTACCTATACGTGCATGAAATTATTGAGCTGTAGTAGCTATAGCAGTATATATAGCACTATCTCTCAGATTATTCCCCAGTTGTAAAGTGAGAGATCGAGCTGCGCCGTTTCAGTAGGTGCGGCCTCCACACAGTCCATATACCTGATAGAGTGAGCTGTCCATCTCTCAGCGTACCCTAGTACTGGAGTATTACTGTACCAGTCACTAGCTCGATCCTCTGACTTCGGGAAGATAAGGCATGGGTGAACAGGTGCAAAACAGAAAGAGATCAGAAAACTCTATTACTATAATATCTTCTTCCTAAAAAGATAAAATCCGAAATATTATTGACAAGCGTTCATATCAAAAAAAAATGTCATCGACAAGTGTAAGTTTCATCAAATATCATCGTACAAACGATTTTATCCCAAAAATATCATCGCCGTTAGGATTCTGTCCATCCCGAGCCGTTAAATACACTGTTCATCCTATAGAACTTAATGGAGGGTTACTAACGGAACCCTAACAGCGATAGTATTTTGGGACAAAGTCGTTTGCACGATGACATTTTATGGAATTCATACTCGTCGATGATATTTTTTGGATTTGAACGTTTGTCAATGGCATTTTTTGTATTTTTTTTCCTAGAAATACATCAATCTAGTGTTGGATAGGTCTGTTCGGATTTGTAGTACAAAGATGTGCTATATTTTAGAAAGGAGGCAGTAGCAAATACTCAATCCGATCACAAATAGCAAATAATCAATGTATCATCAAATGTTAGGTTCTTATTATAGATTTTGATTTTTTTTCATCTGCATGCTTTCCAAGCTTCTAAACGGGTTTTTTTTAAATAAAAACTTCTTGAAATACTTTTCTAGGATAATATTTTAACTTTGTAGGAATTATTTCATTCATTTATATTCTCAAATAACTATAAAAAATTCAGGTAATTCATCAAATTCAATTATCTCAACCAAACGGGGCAGTGGGAGATTTAGTTAAGCTTTTGGAACGTTGATGCTTAGTAAAAAAAATATGCGTAGATTCGTCAAGAAAAATACTATCATAATACTATAAGATTATTATATTTTAAAAAACTTATTATAATATAAAATTTAAAAGTTTGACCATATTTTGACTACATATCAAATATGAGTACATTATTTATGACCGGAGGGGGTACTATTTAACAATGTGCACCCAATAATGATTCGAAAATTGAAATACCGTTTCATGCATGGGTACTGTTTACAATTACTGTGCCGTGTTATCTTGGTCGCCCACCATGAATCAGCAGACAGCTACTCTACATCCAAATTCATGTCATATAGTAGTGCTTCTCTGACTTGTTTCTGTGAAGTTATGGAGGAGTACTATCCAAATCCTCATGTAATTGGTATAAACACAAATGATTCTGCTGGGATATGTGTGAATATAAGATGATATACAGTATATGACTGCATTATTATATTATTAATATAGGCACTATAATTAGCATACTTATGCTTAACCTAAAAATAGATTATGCTGGCTACTGCAAAACGCAAGCAGCTTGTTGACAAGATAAGAAGCTAGAGCCAATAGGAGACTTGGTCGCTGGTATAATAACATGCACAAAGTACTAAGAGCCCAGTGGCATAGTACAGCCAGTAGGTTAATTTGCTTATCAACCAACAGCACTAGGCATCAACGGTCACAGAGGTAGTAATAAGTACAGCATTACATCACCGGAGCTAGCTAGGCTAGCTAGCCAAGTAGCGAGACGTTGATCTCCAACTAGCAAGAAATTAACTATGCTAGTACTAATTAATGAAGTCTATATTCTACTGATCCATTCTTTTAATCAACAGTGTCAATTAGGTAATAATGCGTTGAGAATTTTGTGAAGCCGCCAATTAAACAATTGTGCGGACAAATAGTTTGTCCAATCGATCGACCAGTTGCAACCATGCGATAATTGAGAAAAATTACTTTCCACGTCTTCTACTTGTAAGTCACCTGCTTAGTAATATCTTAATTAAAAAAAAGGTGATTATATCCTATAGCTCCTACCTTCAACTGAAGTTTCAGAGATCTCAAAGCACTTTAGTTAAGTACTTAATAGTCAACAGCCATTGAATCATGCTTTAAGAATTAGTTTTAGTATATTTCAAATTTGAGATGCATCCCCGATTCTAGATAATGAGAGTTATATTTCAAATAACATCAACCAACTAAAAAATAACCTCCATGTAGAATTATTCTTGACATTATATACATTATAAATTGAATTCTAATTTATTTTTTGGATTCGAATTCTGAAACTTGAATTGTAGAGACATTAAGTGCCGATGAACTTTCTGATGGTGCTATCAATGGGATAATTATTCGCCATGCTTGCTGTTTCAAAGCCAACCATTGATCCATTCCAATAAAGGAGGGAAGAATATGAGTAAACAAGTCTGATGGCAAAATCAAAAGCTGTACAAAAGTCAAAATGGCTATAAAGCCCGCTAAGGGTCTGTTCGGCAGACCGTTTTCCCAGCTCCTCTCCATCGTATTTTGCGCGTACGCATCTTAAACTGTTAGACGATACGTTTTTTAAAAAAGTTTTTATACAAAAGTTGTTTTAAAAATTCATATTAATTCATTTTTTTAAAAAAAATTTAGTAAATATTTAATTAATCGTATGTCAGAGTTTTCAACCCACAACAACAAACTCATCCTAATTGTAGTATATTTCTAAGACGATTTAATTCACACACATGCGCCTGCTATGATTAATTTTAATTCAGCTTTGGAGACAATAATTAAAATGCATTACCGTTCTGCAAAGAACACTAGAACAAACATGCCAGTTTTTCGAAGCATCAAATTAAAGATACGGTGGTGGAGTCGTGTGGCTCATGATTTCTCTAGTCAGAGTTAAGTTTGAATCTTGTGGCTACGAATATTATGTATACTAACTTTGGCTACAAAAATTACTAAGTAATCTTTAATATATTTTTGTTGCCAACAATTAAGCTAGAAGTAAAAAGGATATTAATTATTAATAACAAATAAAACTGAATTGTCAAACTATGTTTGAAGAGAAATAAATTTAATAGACTTTGTAGAAAATTATAGATGAAATATTAGGTTATTGGTCAAATTTTGCATCGCGAAGGTAGGAAAATTTTGATGAAAAATCAGGGTTTGGTTTATTAGTAATAATTACGAAATAAAATAAATGATATCTATGCTTTGATGCGAAATATATGGATGAATATATCTTTTAAGTATTACAAAAATGATGTATAGATATGCTAAGTATTATGAAAATAATACGAGGGGTGATGATTGGTATGCTTGCATATTGATTTGTATAATTCAATAAATTGTGAATAATGTTACAGGCTTTTCTTGAGTTTTGATATGTAATTATTGTTAGTTGATGATGAGATCATATATTTACATGTTGAGTTTTAGACTTGATGGGTTACAACTATACAAAAATAAAAGGTATAGATGTGGGTATATTTTTAATAGATATTTAATAGTGTTAAAGATTTGCTACTAGTGTCTGTTTCTTTAAACATGCGGATACATGTGTGGTGGGTGTGGAATAGTTTGTGCTCGTATCTTTCATGTAATAGAAAAAACATGATCGTTCTTTATCCTTGGTGTGTTTTGAAATTACATCACAAGTGGAAAAAAAAGTTGTTTCCTGCCGGTTCGTAGACCCCCACCATCCATTGCTTGGAAGGAAAATATATCGGAGCAAAGTACTTGTAACCAATTTCTTCGTCAAATAGATAATCTTTGTGATTAGTTTTGGTTTACTCTTTCCAAGAGGAAAAAATGAAGTGCATTACTATTTGTTTCGTACACGTTTAGCCGGCCCGTCAGTTTCACAGGATAGGATATAATTGAAAACGAGCATGATATAATTGACCTGATCACTCTTTTTTTTTTTCAGCCATAGACCATAGGTAGCAAGTAGTAGCAACTATTGACATGATCGGTGCTTTAATTTGTTTAAAATATTAAACTAACTCAACAAAGCTCAAAATATCTTCCTAAACATTAATATCATCCGACACTAACTTTTGTCAATCCTAGAAATCGGACAATAAAAATAATAACACACGAGATCTAAAATGAATGAGTAAAAAGAAAAAGGTTTAGACAGATTTCGGTCTTCTCGACGACAAATAATACCCTACTCTTATTTCGAGGTTTGTATCCATCAGGTGATGTATTAATCTGACGATCGAGTGATAAATATGCCTTTAAGGGACTCCCTGCCCTTCTTATATAGATTTGGGGGCAGGGTTACAAGGAGGAAGACCCAGTTGGACACGACGTAGATTTTCTTATCTCTTTATATAATCAAACATAACTAAAGCTAACGAATAGTGCCTTAGGAAAGAAGGCAACATATTTTCCAAAGTCTAATCTATTTACATAACATACGGATCATGTCTACCTCTTATCTTTAATTGGATAAGGTGTCCGTATGGGTATATGGTACGCATAATCTTCACAACAGCCTCTAAAATTTTCACAGTCAAACAGATCATCTTCTCTCAAAATCCTCAAAAAAAAGCCGAGTGCTTCAATACCTCTGTCATGGTCTCTCGAGTGCTTTTATCCATGAGGCTATGGAGGACTGAAAAAAACTTAAAAATATCAAAAAAATTATATATTTAGGTGCATCGACTAGATGCACTTAATTAGGTGTAACCCTCGACTATGTGATTGGTTGAATAAACTAAATATATAGTCAAAGAATAAATAAATCAACCAGTCGAGTGGTTTTATTGAAAAATCAAGGCATATGTGATGTTAAAACCGAGTTAATAATGCTCAAAAATGGATTTACCAACCGCAAAAAATTGACCAAAAAATATCATAAATGGCAAAAAAACAAAGATATTGGTCTTTGAAAAGAATTCACATATATGTGGCTTCTTAAAAAATAATATCAATGCATTTAACCATCCATATTATAAAAAATCAAATAGTATCTTAACCTTTAACAAAAAGTTAAAATATTTTGTTAAAATATAAGCTATAAAGCTCAATGTTTGTCACCTCTCTAAATGCATTATACCATCCTTTACAAAAAGTCATGTAACTGCTGCAAGAGAGGATTTCAAGGTACTGGACATTTATCCACTTTGCATATTGAAGAAATCAAATATGCCTTAAGCCTTTAAGAACTCGTGGTAAGCCACACCTGAAATATGGGCTGTAAATGTCTAATGGGCCTCGGCCCAAAAAGAGCTATTTATCGATACCCTTAAAAAACAAACTGCGACACTGTACAACGTCTTCGTCGCTTCATCTTCTCAAAAAAAAATTCCCCATTCGCGTTTACTGCTGACCATCACCGCCAAAGCTAGGGTTCCACCTCGCCGTATAATCCGCAACCAAATTACTCCCAAATCTCACAGCACACAAATACCTTCCATCCATCCTAGCATCCCACATCCAAGCTCCAGCAAGAAAAAACCAATTCGGGCTTTCCCCACCTCACTCATGACGAAAGAAAGAGAAATCCCTTTTAATCAATGGGCAACTTCAGATGTAGAGAAAAAAACACCTCCTAGAGATGGTGAAGGACGGCGTGCTACCGGCGAAAGAGATCATCGAATGGCGTCCAGCGATTGGTGAATAATTTCCCACACCCAACACTGGTGAGATTGTTGTTTTCACTCATTTTTTCTATAGTGGTTTTGGTCTTCCCACCTATGATTTCTTCCGCGGCCTTCTGGATTTCTATGAAATTAAGATTTATCATCTTAATCCTAACTTCATCTTCCATATTGATATCTTTATCCACCTTTGTGAAGCTTTCCTAGGAATCCATCCTCACTTTAACCTCTTCCGTCATCTCTTTTACTTGAAACCCAGCCATCTAAAGAAGACCTCAGCCCCAGTACATGTGACTCTCTTAGACCTATCAAAATACATAGTCAAGTACTCCAGCTTATCCATCGACGTCCCTTCTTGACTCTCCGTCCACTCGGCAATAAAATCCGCCAAGACTTGGGATTTAATTGAAGTTCGAGCCTTGAAGGCTATATCAAACGCCATCAGCTTTAAAGCCCACTTTGCAATACGCTCGGTAGCTTCCCGGTTGTGAAGAACATCACCGAGTGGAAACGACGTGACCACAATAACCGAGTGGCTTTGAAAATAATGTGTCACCTTCCGTGCTGTGATCAGTATTCCATATAGCAACTTTTGAACTTGTGGATAATGCATCTTGGAGTCGGCCAAAACTTCACTGACGAAGTAAATAGGCCTCTGAATCTTTTGAATATGTCCCTCTTCCTCCTGTTCAACAACCAACACCGTGCTAACCACCTGAGAATTCGCCAAGACATAAAGTAACAAGAGCTCCCGTGGTAGTGGCGAGGCCAACACGGGCGGTGTGGTGAGGAAATTTTTGAGATCTTTGAAGGTTTGCTGGGTTTCGGGCATCCACTAAAAATCATCGATTTTCTTTAACAACTTGAAGAAAGGCATACCACGTTCTCTGAGCCTAGAAACAAACCGACTGAGTGCCGCCATGCACCCGGTGAACTTTTGAACATTTTTCTGAGTACTTGGCAGTTGCATATTGCGGATAGCATTAATCTACTCCAGGTTAGCTTCAATGTCGCGATGCAACACCATGAAACCAAGCAACTTCCCTGGTGGTACTCCGAAGGTGCACTTTTCCGGGTTCAACTTCATTCTGAAAGCTCGGATATTTCTAAAAGTTTCTTCAAGGTCAGAGATCAAATCGTACTTTGTTGGTATTTCTTACGTTCACAGATAAATCCGCAAGCGCACGGATACCGCTGTAGCATTTCACACATGAGTATTCCCACGGGTATCGTATTTATTTCCACAGGGAAGGTGGCGACACATAGATAATTGTTTTGTTATCGTTAACCAATCTATTGTTAACCAATCTATAATTATTCTACCATAGTCTAAACAGGAGTGAATATGATAATCATAAGGTAGTGGCCACACAAGGAGATTCACCTCATAATAATAAATGTTAGTAGAAACTAGCATTAGAAAACTAAGGTACAAATGTATTTCTAATTTAACTATGTCTGGTATACACTTAACATATACATGCTTACAACATAGGACTTAGATCCAGGCACCCAAGTAGTACCGAGAGACCACTCCCTGCTGGTCTGCCAGCGTGGTTATGGCATTTACGCACTCTTACGTAGTGGAGGAATACAAAGGACAGACAGGGTTGTCACCACCTGCCGCCTACCTCACTTTCCATGGGGCACACCCGCATCTAACGATATTTATCTAGTCTAAACACCACATTTGTGCTAGTAAACAATATCACTAACTCCCCCAGGACTCTCACCCTACGGATGAACAAGTTAGAGTTAGAGCAACCTATAAAGGTCATTGGACTGGTACCATAGCATGGATCGACTAGCCTAGGATGAAGCAGATATACATAGTATATACTACTTATAGAACACATATTCAATAAAGAAATGCATGAACTATAAGCATAATTAAATAAAGAAAATAATTCTATTATTCCGGCTATAGTCTTACAAGAAAAATAAAGAATTGAAGACATACCCGAAACTCCGAGAAGACTATAGGACCAAAGCTCCTATGCTTTATTTCTACTAAACTATAGAGAATACAATATGAGGAAGAGAGAATAGCTCCTTAAGGTGTGTTTTTCTAGTGAAGTGAGCTCCTCCTTATATAGCCTCCAAATGATGGTAGTTAAGTCGGTTGTAGGTCGGTAAACGAGCATAACTACCACTGGGAGTGAATGAGGAGTCGCCACGTGCAAGGAGGATGTCGGGGGCGCCAAGTTGGGTACGGCCGAACCATGGCCACCATCTTTCTCCACCACCTTTGATTGGGAGGATGACATGTGGGCCCCTTGGTCAGTTCCTGGTGGTTTGGCCTCATTTTAAGTCGGTTTTCATTGACTTGTGGGCCCATCAATCCTCATGCTCGCACATGATTCGCCGGAGGTGTGTTTCTTTACATGCCAACCTTATTTTTTCTTATTTTAAGTAGCTTCAGTGTTCTTCAAGCCGAAAGGCATCATGATGTAGCAATATGCCCCGAACGAAGTGATAAATGAGGTCTTCAGGCAGTCAGACTCCTTGAGACTGATTTGGTGATATCCCAAATAGCAGTCGAGAAAACTGAGAGGCTTGCAGCCGGCCGTTGAGTCAACGACTTGGTCAATGCGAGGTAATCCAAAAGGATCCTTAGGGCAGGATTTGTTGAGGTTGGCATAATCAACACACATACACCATTGTCCTGTCTTCTTCCGAACTAGTACTGGATTAGCTAGCCAGTCGAGATGATAAACTTTCTTGATAAATCCAGTTACCAAGAGCTTATTCAGTTCCTCCTTGATGTTGTCTCTTTGATCTTGAGCAAATCAGCGTTCATAGGTTTAGTGTCAGGTTTGATGTTTAAAGAGTGCTCAATCACCTCTCTAGAATATCAAGCATATCAGAAGGTTTTCAGGCAAATATATCTTTATTAGCTTGAAAAAAGGTGATGAGTGCGCTTTCCTATTTACAATCTAACTCAGCACCTATAACGGCGGTCTTGGAAAGATCAGTAGGGTCCAACGGAATCTTCTTTGTCTTGGCGTCGCCTTCTCCTGACTTTGATATCTTCTTGGCAGGAATCTCTTCTTCTTGCGATATCGATGCGGCTAGTCGAATCTCCTGTCGGCCGAGTGCCTTCTCACAAGATTGAGGGTGTGTTTGGTTGAGCTGTGGCTTTTGGAAAAGCTGCTGTGAGCTGTGGGCTGTGGAAAAGCAGCTGTGGAAAATCAGCTGTGGGAAAAGCAGAAGCCCGTTTGGTTAGAGCAGCTGTGAAACTGTAGGTTGCAGAAGAAATACCTGTAATACCCCTAATGGCATGTGGGACTGTTTATATGCAAATTACTCGTACAAACCTAATCTGTTCAATATTTTGTATTTGAATGGCCAATTTTTAAAGAAAAAATGTATAAGTTTTTCATCAATCAAAGTTTTTCATCAAAATATGTTAGTTTTTCATCCATCAAAGTGATATGGTCCACAAAAACAGAGCAAAAGATAAATGGTTCATAAAATGATGCCATATCTCAAAATAACTATTCTCCTCTTGCACTAATCAAAGCATCAGCTATCCTAGTACGAATAGTATTCATGGTATCATCATTCTCTGCATCTTCACTCTCATTGACGGAGCGTGGAGCTCCTCACCGGGAGACCGTGCGGGCCTCCCTTTGCCAGTTCGGCCGGGGGCGCTAGGTGAGATTCTTCGCCCTCGATCTGAGGAACGTCAGCGAGAGAGGAAACGCACAAAACACGGGCGACGTAGACAGGTTCGGGCCACTGAGAAGCGTAACACCCTACTCCTGTGTTCTGGTGGATCTGGAAGTCTCCAACAATACAAAGAGAGTTCGGCCTCTAGAGTGTATCGGCCGGAGTCCGATCCGATCCCCTTTTTTTTTCTTTTTTTTTCTCCTTTGTCCCTCCTAGGCATGGGCCTCCTATTATATGGCAAGGGGTTACCACACGGGCCTCTAGCTGCCTAAGAAAGAAAACATTCTTTTACAAATAGGGTTGTCCTACTGCCGGAAGTGACCTCTGACAGACGCCGCGTCACGCCTCTGCTCAGCCAGCCGGCTCATCCGGGGAACGCCCATTTCAACCTTCATTAAATGGCGGGCGACTTCCTCGCAACGCCCATGCCGAAATCTGGAATGGATCTGACCGGGACTGACATACCAACTCCAGGAGTTAGCACGCCGGCTTCGGCTAGGGGCGAGAGACAAGGGGCTCTCATCATTCTGACGGGACGGGGCGAGGCGTGCCACAGGCCGCCTGTCGCCACCTAACCCGCGATCTAACCGGTCTGTGACCGGTCACACACCGCGACCGGTCACGGACCGGACAGGCATGCGCTGCACCGCATTAAATACGGCGTAGTGCGCTCGTCTGAACCGCCATAAATGCGGTTAGGTGAGCCCTGCTGCGCTCACCTAACCCGCACATGAAGCGCCGAGATCACAGGGGGTCGGGGCGCCCCAGCCCTCGAAGCCGAAACAGGGACGGCCCGACCCCGCGGGGAGACAGAGGGGGGAGCCGCCACGTCACCCTCGGGCCCGACCCCCCGGGGGGGACGGGCCACGTGGATGACTGCGGCAGCCCAAACCTCTGGCCATGAGACCCCTGGTCCCCTGTCACCGACAGTAGCCCCCGGCGTTACGCCAGGGCAACCGCTCCCCTCGAGGGGAGCGCCCGGGCATGACGCCACTCCTAAGGCCTGGTGACAGATGGGACCGGTCCCACAGGCGGGCTGGACGCCAACGGTCGCGAGTCGTGCGCATCGGCGAGGGAAAAACGACCGAAAACAATGAGCGGTACTTTCGCAACCGCTTCATTACTTGAGATAGCGCGCGAATCGGGACACGTCGGTCCGTTTCGCCTGGAGATATGATGACGGCGTTTTTCGCGGTAGCCGAGCGCAATTAATGCGCACACAATCTGCCCCTCCTCAACCGCCACGGCCGCACGGCTGCCGCGTGCGCCGCGGACGGGCGTGAGGGGTTAGTGGAGGTGTGGGTGCGGGATACGAGGGGGCAAGGTAGTGGGCGCGGAGAACGAGGAGCCGGGCGTGGCGTTGGTGAGGGTATAAAGGCGCCGAGGAAGGGAATCGCTTCCCTTCCCTCGCCATCCTTCCCTTATCTCCGCCACTTGTGCCCCAGCTCTTCGTTTCTTGTGCCCTACCCTTGCTGCACGCGCTCGCTCTCAAGCTCCCCCTCCGCCGGCGTCATGGCACGGGGCTCCGCACCGCTCGACGGTAGCGTGCTGCCGCCTTCCCGCATCACGAGCGAGAGGCAAGTCGGGCTGCCGCGCCGGTTCATGCCAGAATCTGCCACCGGCCGGGAGGTGGTCGCGCTAGGCGAGGGACGCCCGGCGCCACACTACCCGGGGCGGTCCGTTTTCTTCCTTTCTTTCGCGATGGCGGGGCTGGTCCCGCCATTCTCTACTTTCTTCATGGATATTCTGGAGTTCTACGATCTCCAGATGGCGCACCTCACCTCCAACGCGATAATGACGTTGGGCATCTTCGCGCACCTGTGCAAGATGTTTATCGGGGTGCGCCCATCTCTCCGGCTGTTTCGGTGGTTCCTCACCGTACAGCCGGTGTCGCCACCGACGGTAGTCGGTGGCTGCTACTTCCAGCCGCGGGGGCAGGTGCTGAACCGCTACATTCCCTGCGTCCTCCGCAAGAAGTGGGACGACTGGAAGAGCGATTGGTTCTACACCCCCCTCACCGGCGAAGCGCGCCTCCGACTTCCGTGCCAGCCCCCGGCGCAGGCCTCCAGCTGGCGGGCGGCGGTAGATCTAGGGGACGGCTACGACGCCGTTCTTGACCGCCTGGCGGGTCTGCGATCCCAGGGGCTTACGGGGGCCATGGTGTTCGGTGACTACCTCCGCCGCCAGATCGCGCCGCTCCAGCGGCGCGCCCGGGGCGCCTGGGAGTACACCGGGCCCGAGGACCACCTGAGGACCCACCAGAGACGCGAATGGGACTGGGACCCTGAGGACTTCAGGATGGTGGTCCAACGGGTGCTGAACCTCAGCTCCGTGGAGGCATCCCTCATCCCCCAAGGGGTCCTCCCCCTCTGCTGCGACCCAGAGCGCGCCAACATCCTGGCCATCATGCAGGTGGTCGGGGCGTCGGGGGAGCGGGCCCCCCGAGGCCATGATGGCGCGGGCGGGAGCCGCAGGGAGGAACAATCTACCCCGGGAGGGGGCCGTGCTTCTGGGTCCCGCAACGGGGGCCCGGGGGGTAGCCGCCCTGCCGGCGCCAAGGGGAAGAGGAAGCAGGAGGGTACTCCTCCTCCATCTCTTCCCCGAGGGGGCGGGGCGGTGCGTGCCAGCAGCAGGCGCCCGGAGGGTGCCGTGCCGACGCCGTAGCCCGAGGGGGAGCGAAAGAAGAAATGGCTCCGCAGAATGGGGGAGACCGAGCTGTGCCGGGAGAGCCTCATCGCGCCCCTGAGGTGGTCGTTCAGCCGACCACCCCGCAGGTTCGTCCCCGCACCCACTGCGGCCGTATTCATACTCCCATCTCCCAAGGCGAGTTTTCACTCACCTGCTTTTTTTGTCTCTGGTTTTCTTCTGCCTCAGCGAGATCCCGTCGCGCCCCCCACGCCATTCCAAGTCCGGCCGGTCTGAGGCCGAGGAGACGGCGACCGCGGAGGCCCGGAGGCGGGAGGCTGACCGGCGGGAGGCCGCGGACCGCCTCCGGGAAGCCGAGGAGGCTGCCCAGGAGGCCGCCCGGGTTCGCCAGGCCGAGGAGGCCGCTCGGGAGGAGGCCAGAATCCGCCGGGCTGGGGAGACCACCCGGGAGGCAGAGGCGGCGCGCGCACGCCAGGCAGCCTGCCAAGCCCCCGACCCGACTCCGCCCGAGGCGACGACGACTTCCGAGGCCACCCACGACGAGGCCGCAGGTGCGCCCCTCGGGCCCGACGCCCCGAGCGACGCTCGGAACGAGCCGGCTTCGGGGGTCACCCCCGAGTCCGGCATGCTGATCGGCGGGCCGAGCCGCGCGGCACCCACACCGAGGCGGCCCTCCCCTCTGCCTTCCACTGCCCCGCTGAGCGCGGAACCCCTCCTGCAGGCCCTGGCCGCCGCGAACAGCACGGTGCTGGACGGGTTAAGTGCCCAGATGGAGGCCCTGCAGGCGGAGCGGGCGGAACTCGACGCGGCGTGGGCGCGCGTCGAGGAGGGGCGGCGCTCGGTGGAGGCCATGGTGGAGGCGGGCCGCAAGGCACACCGCCGGCACGCCTCACAGCTCGAGGCCCGTCGCAGGAACCTGGCGGAGATCGCCAGGGAGGTAGAGGAGGAGCGGGAGACCGCCCTCATCGCCACCGCCGTGCTCGACGAGGCGCGGGACGACCTCTGCCTCCAATACGGGAGCCGGGCGGCGAAGCTAGAGGAGAAGCTCGACGCCGCCCGGGGAGTTCTCGACGCCGCCGCTGCCCGGGAACGGCGGGCGGCGGAGAACGAGGCGGCGTCCCGCCAGCGCGAGGAGGCCCTTGAGGCCCGCGTCACGGCGCTGGAGGAGCGTGCCCGCGCCCTGGACGCGGAGGAGGCCGCCCTGGCGGACCGCGAGGCCGCCGTCGCCTCCCGGGAGGCAACGCTGGCAGCGCACGAGGCCGCCTCCGCCGAAGAGGAGTCCGCACTCCGCCTCCACGAAGACGCACTCGCCGAGCGGGGGCGAGCTCTCGAGGAGGCGGAGGACGCTGCTCGACGGCTAGCGGACAGCCTGTTCCTCCGCGAGGCGGCGCGGGAGGAGCAAGGGCGCCGTAATCTGGAGAGCGCCCGCGCCGAGAGGGCCGCGCTGTACCAGCGGGCCGCTGAGCTCGAGGCGCGGGCGAAGGAGCTGGACGCGAGAGCGCACAGCGGCGGGGCGGCCGCGGGCCACGGCGTCCTAGCCGCCCGCCTCGCAGCCGCCGAGCACACCATCGCCGAGCTGCAGGGTGCCCTGGACTCGTCCGCCGGGGAGGTCGAGGCCCTCGGCTTGGCGAGCGAGGTAGGGCCTGGCATGCTTCGGGACGCTGTCTCCCGCCTAGACCGTGCCGGGCGGCAGGCGGGCATCTGGGGCGGGCGGTACGCGAAGTACGCCGCCAACCAGGGGGGCCTTGCCCAGCGCCTCTCGGAGATGGCCGGGGCCCTCGAAAGGCTCCCCGAGGAGCTCGAGGAGACGATCAAGTCATCCTCGAGGGACCTCGCCCGGGGGGCGGTGGAGCTCGTACTGGCGAGCTACCAGGCCAGGGACCCCAACTTCTCCCCGTGGGCAGCGCTGGAAGAGTTCCCTCCCGGAACCGAGGACGGCGCGCGCGCACAGGTCCGGGACGCCGCCGACCACATCGTCCACAGCTTCGAGGGGATGGCCCCTCGGCTCGTGTTCGCCCTCGACTCCGACGAGGAGGAGGACGGCGACGACGGTGCGGGCGACAGCAACGGCGAGGCCGGCGACCCGGGCGCGTCGGAGTGAGCCCCCAGGCCCCCGCCAATCTTAGTAATTTTTCCTTCTTCCGGGGCCTTCGAGCCCCCGCTTGTACAGACTAGTTTCATCTGCAATAAGAGAATTTTAACTTCCATGTTAGTTACATTTGCTATGCGTGTAGAATAAGGATGGTCTGTGTCGCGGTCCTTCTGTGTCTTGGCTTGAACGGGGGCTCGTGCCCGGGCCCCAGCCTCAAGCGGCGCAGGTCGGAGCTAGTGCCTGGGGAGATCCATATGTCGAGACTGGCCAGGCCGGGAATGCGGTGACCGAGGGTTATGGATGACCCGATTGTGGGCCTTTGCCGATTCCCCCCCGGAGTTCGCCGCACCCCAGGGCGCGGCTCGGCTCTGGGCCCTGTTTGGCGATTCTAGACGACCCGGGTCACCAATGGCGAGGCCGAGCACGAACGGACCGATTCAAGCCAAGACCTTTCAAAAGGAAACGAAAACACAGACACAGTCCTCAGGAAATCGAAAAAGCTTCTTTATTGAAATGCTGAAAAGGAAATAGACAAGTATATGCATGTGGGAGCCCCCGGCCAATCCTGCACGCCCGAGGGGGGTGCGGGGTTGGCCCGAGCCCGAGACATGACACCCGACCCCCATCAGGGGTAGAAACGACGAAGATGTTCGATGTTCCACGGGTTAGGCAGCTCTGTGCCGTCGCCCGTGGCCAATCGAACCGAGCCCGGCCGGGGGACGCTGATCACTCGATACGGACCCTCCCACATTGGTGAGAGTTTGCTCAGTCCAGCGCGCGTTTGGACGCGGCGTAGGACAAGGTCGTCAACGCAGAGTGGTCGGGCCCGGACGTGGCGCTGATGGTAGCGCCACAGGCTCTGTTGGTAGCGCGCGGCTCGGAGGACCGCGCGCCGCCTTCGCTCTTCTAGGTAGTCGAGGTCGTCTCGGCGAAGCTGATCTTGACCAGCCTCGCAATACATGGTGGCCCGAGGGGACCTCAGGGTGAGCTCAGATGGGAGGACCGCCTCCGCGCCGTAGACGAGGAAGAAAGGCGTTTCCCCGGTTGCTCGGCTTGGCGTGGTTCGGTTCGCCCAGAGCACCGCTGGCAGCTCCTCGATCCACGAGCCGCCGTGCTTCTTGAGGATGTTGAAGGTCTTGGTTTTGAGGCCCTTCAGGATTTCCGCATTGGCGCGCTCCACCTGGCCGTTGCTTCTGGGGTGGGCGGGTGAGGCGAAGCAGAGCTTGATGCCCATGTCTTCGCAGTAGTCGCCGAAGAGCTCACTAGTGAACTGGGTGCCGTTATCCGTAATGATACGGTTAGGCACCCCGAACCGAGCCACACGGTCCGCGAGCTCAAAAAGCTGCGCGGTGGTCTGGGGCTCCTTGGAGACGATCTTCTCGAGCATGCGGTTGTGCCGCACGCCCCCCTGAACGCGTAGATCACCGCGTGTGTGGGGATGCATGGTATGGTGTTGCGGACTTGACAGAACCGCTGAATGTACGAGGGAAGGGACTCATTGTCCCTCCGCTGTACCGCGTGCAAGTCCGCTTCTTCGCCTGGGCGCGGATATGTGCCCTAGAAGTTCGTAGTGAACTGCTGGCACAAATCCTCCCAGGAGTGGACCGACGCAGGTGGCAGGTTTATCAACCAACCCCGCGCCTGGCCCTTCAGGGCCATGGGGAAGAAATTCGCCATGACCCTGTCGTCACCCCCCGCGGCTTCTATCCCTGTCGTGTAGATCTGGAGAAACTCAGCGGGGTTGACGCTTCCATCATATTTTTCGGTGATGGTGGGCCGGAACCTTGGGGGCCAACGGACATTTCGAAGGCTCGCCACAAAGGCTCGACAGCCGGCACCGCCGACCGGGGACACGGGGGGTCGGCCCCTGTGACCGGACCGAAGTGGCGCTCCGGACGAGGAGGCGTCCTCCGTTAGGTAGGCGGCGCGACGAGCGTCGCGCCGGCGCTCGATATCGAGCCGGGCATCCGGCCCCCCACGCATATCTTCTTGGGTCGGAGGCGTTGACGAGGGAACGGCGGACGAACGGCGTGTATTGGCCGTCGTTCGCCGTGCCCTCCGCCTCGACGACATGGAGCCGGCGGTGGCAGCGCCAGAGGTCCCGGCGGCGGGGGACCGCCCGCCGGCGCCTAGGTGCTGCTGCGCCGTCATGACCAAGTTGGCCACGTCATCCAGCCAACGCCGGGCTGGAGTCTCTGGATCGGGGACAACGGGCGGGTGACGCACGAGCGCGCCCGCAGCCTGGAGTGCGCCCTGGGACGTGCCGCCGTCGCCGTAGACGAGGCGGCGACGCGCCCTGCCTCACCGTCCTCCCCCGTCGCCCGCGAGCGGCGAGGTCGCGGATCCTTCGACCTCCTCGAGCGCCTTCCCCCGCCCAAGACTTCGGCGAGAGGGGGACGGCGGGGCGCGAGCCCGACGGCGCGGGTTCTGCTCCCCGTCATCACCGCTAGCGCTCGGAGAGAGGCTGTGCGCCACTGCCCGTTCGGCCATTGGGCTGACCGGGCGAAGCTTCGCGCACACGAAAGAGGATGAGGACTTAGAAAGACACGCGCGCCCCCTACCTGGCGCGCCAGATGACGGAGTGTGGAGCTCCTCACCAGGAGACCGTGCGGGCCTCCCTTTGCCAGTTCAGCCGGGGGCGCTAGGTGAGGTTCTTCGCCCTCGATCTGAGGAACGTCAGCGAGAGAGGAAACGCACAAAACACGGGCGACGTAGACAGGTTCGGGCCGCTGAGAAGCGTAACACCCTACTCCTGTGTTCTGGTGGATCTGGAAGTCTCCAACAATACAAAGAGAGTTCGGCCTCTAGAGTGTATCAGCCGGAGTCCGATCCGATCCCCTTTTTTTTCTTTTTTTTCCTCCTTTTTCCCTCCTAGGCCTGGGCCTCCTTTTATATGGCAAGGGGTTACCACAAGGGCCTCTAGCTGCCTAAGAAAGAAAACATTCTTTTACAAATAGGGCTGTCCTACTGCCGGAAGTGACCTCTGACAGACGCCGCGTCACGCCTCTGCTCAGCCAGCCGGCTCATCCGGGGAACGCCCGTTTCAACCTTCATTAAATGGCGGGCGACTTCCTCGCCACGCCCACGCCGAAATCTGGAATGGATCTTACCGGGACTGACATACCAACTCCAGGAGTTAGCACGCCGGCTTCGGCTAGGGGCGAGAGACAAGGGGCTCTCATCATTCTGACGGGACGGGGCGAGGCGTGCCGCAGGCCGCCTGTCGCCACCTAACCCGCGATCTGACCGGTCTGTGACCGGTCACACACCGCGACCGATCACGGACCGGACAAGCATGCGTTGCACCGCATTAAATACGGCGTAGTGCGCTCGTCTGAACCGCCATAAATGCGGTTAGGTGAGCCCTGCTGCGCTCACCTAACCCGCACATGAAGCGCCGAGATCACAGGGGGTCGGGACACCCCAGCCCTCGGGGCCGAAACAGGGGCGGCCCGACCCCGCGGGAAGACAGAGGGGGGAGCCGCCACGTCACCCTCGGGCCCTACCCCCCAGGGGGACGGGCCACGTGGATGACTGCGGCCGCCCAAACCTCTGGCCATGAGACCCCCGGTCCCCTGTCACCGACACTCATCGTCTAACGTGTCACTTGTATCTTGTAGTAAGTAGTCCTCATCAGCATCACATCTCTCAAACTCCATATCACGTAAATTGCTATCACGGATGAAGTTATGCAAAGCAAGACAAGTCATGATAATATGCTTCTGAGTAGTAGGTGAGAAACTTGGGATGCCCTTCAAAATACGCCACTTTTGCTTCAAGACTCCAAAAGACCTTTCAATAACATTTCGAAGGGAGGAATGCAAGAAATTGAACACCTCATACTTTCCTTGAGGAGGTCCTGAACGATGCCGAAATTCTGGTATATGGTATGTGGTTCCTTTGAAAGGTGCAAGATACCCTATTCGGTTTGGATAACCCGAGTCGACGAGATAATATTTTCCTACAAAACTAAATTAGTAATGCAAATAATAATAATAGTGTACAAATATTAAAATTAATGAAGGAACCATTTATACCTGTAGGAGGCACGGGAAATGAAGGAAAATTGGCCAATGCATGACTGAGGATGCGCGAGTCATGTGCAGAACCTGGCCAACCAGCAACCGCAAAGGTAAACTTCATGTCAAAGTCACAAATAGCTAGCACATTCTGAGATGTATATCCATGACGACATGTGTGGCTAATTGTTTCATCCAATGGCACTACCACTGAAATATGTGAACCATCTATTGCTCCAATCGCATCTTTAAAGTATGGCCAAAATCGATCCTCTCTCAACCTTCCATGCTCCGTAGAAAAAGTAGGATCTCTAGGAGTAATATTGTCTTTAGCTAACTTGCGCAAACACTTCAACACTTCATGAAACTTGGTGTGAACCGTCCAAAGTGACTGTGTGAAACGACTTTCAACTTGTGAAAATGATTGTGGCCCTCCGATGATCCACAAAAACATCGCCAATGACTCAATGGATGAAACATTGTTGCTCGATCTCAATCCGTAGGTAGAGACTAGCAAGTCATGAAGTGCATGAAAAATCTCAGGGCTCATCCGAAACATCTTATAAAAATACCTTGGACGATCCATCAACCTCATCACCCATTGAATTCCAGTTTCTGGCGTTTGTCTGTATACACCTTTTTGCAAATACCGCTCAGTGTACAAATTGGCCATTTCTCCCATAATAGCAGCATGTTGGGCAAGGTCAGCTAGCATCAATAATCCCTTTTGCCCTTCTTTGGCTACATCTACCAATTTTCCATCCATCTACAGAAGATATAGTAATAATTAACGGCAAGAACATATGGACAACAACGTAACAGCATAAGGACATCAACAAGTACAACAACAAGTACATAACATAACATCATATAGGGAAGCAAATATTAACTCACAAAATGGAAATAACGGTTTTACATGTCCAAGAAAATATTGGTTTACAACATACAAATAAATAACTCAAAGTGTTCTCACATAGGGAAGCAAATGGTTCTCACATATCACATAAACAAGACAACAATCGATAAAAATAAAATTTTAACGTAGGGAATCACTAACGCTTCATCATCTCCTTTTCATGCTCCCTCTCGATCAAATCAAGTCTTCCTTCATTTGTTTCTAGGTAGCTAAAGACCTCCCTAAATTCAGGCTTCATAATCAAAGTTGTGGCTGTGTGCATTAAACCAGTTTTTTCTTCTACCCCACAATCTTTCACCATCTTCATAGCCTCTTTAATGGTAGGGACTACATTGCATGGAGAAGCTAATGATGCTTCAACACTTGTAGAAATCTTATCTGCTGCCATTTCTATCTTCAAACAAGTGTTCTTGTACATACGAACGAATGGGCTCTTCTCATCCTTATCTCGAACAACAGTGTACGACCCCTTGCGTTTATTTTTTCCGGGGTTCACTGGGTTTGCAGGTTTTGGTACCTCAGCCACATCATCATCACTTGCCTCATCGGAGGATACATCTCCAGGACATGATGCTGAAGCCCCACTAACATGTGACTTACCAAAAATGATATGCAAATCATCTAGGAATTTTGGTCCTTGTTTGCGAAACTTCACATGATTGCATTTGATTCCTTTCTCACGATTGTTGCATCTCTGAAATTAAATAAATAAAATTAGCAAGGCACACTATAACAAAGAATAGAAAAAAAATATCACAGGGTGAAAGAATAGTACTTACAGCAAGGTGTTCTTCCCACCATTCCGGCGAACATACAATAGTTTGTTTTGCCTCATCCCATCCAAGACCAGTGGCACAATTCTTGAACTCCATAAACATTGTATATTCCTTTTTCAACACATCTAACTTGTTCTTCAATTGTTTTTTGGTTCGCTTGTCACCCGATTTTTCTGCAAACTTGGAAACAACATTTTTCCAACCCGTAGTGGTGAAAATTCCCATGGGTCTATTCCCAGCTTCTATCTCTTCTTTGCAAACATCAAACAAATGCCTTACAAAACCATCACCCCAATCTGCCTTGTCACCCATTCTTGGACCAAATAAATTTTTGTTCAATCAATTTGCACGCCAAAAATCAATTTGCTGCAACATTCTAGGGGCAACACATGCATCAACACAAGAGCAGGAGCATTTGGCCTCACCTTTCTGGAGCAGTGGCGAAGGCGTCCGGCAGGGGTGGCTTCACGCGGCCTGGGGCGGCTTCGAGCAGGGGGCATGGGGGGTCGTCGGCCGGCGTGGGGCGGCGTCGGGCAGGCGGCCTCAAACCCTAGCGCTGCGTCGAACCTGACGGGACCACGGCCAGCACTCGGTCTTGCGAAAGGGGAACGGGAAAGAAAGAAAGAGTGAATCGTTTTCTTCCGTAATGGCATAGGTGGGTAATTTTTTCCCTCAAAAGCCAGTGAAAGCAGGGGTAGGGGCTGCTTTTGGATTTGTACTACACTAAAAGCAGCTTTGGAGCAAAAACAAGTTGTGGCTTTTGGGCCCTTTGGTTAGCTTTTGGCTTTTGCAAAAGTAAAAGCAGGTTGAAAAGCCCAACCAAACACACCCTGAGCCATCTCATAGCTTTCTTTGTCGTAGATAAAAGCTTGCTTGACATCACTCCGTAATGAAATAACTCCTCGAGAACCCGACATCTTTATCATCACTAGGTATAGTGAGGAACGGCCATGAACTTCGTAAGAGTTGGCCTTCCCAATATGGCATGATAAGCCGTCTCGAAGTCAGTAACCTCAAAGCAGATTTTTTTGTCTGAAAATTTGTTGAGGTTGGCATAATCATCACACATACACCATTGTTGAAAGTAACTAGGAGAGTGATTTGCCCGAGTGGTATCGTAAACAACCCAGGGATAACCCCGTGAAACAGAGCAGAGCTCAGCTTCAACTTGGATCTAGGGATCTGCATCTCGTCCAGTGTCTTGGCGAAGAGGATGTTGAGCGTGCTACCACCATTGATTAGGACACACTTCAACTTGATGTTTCAGAGCACTGGGTCTAACATCAGGGGGTACCGTCCCGAGTGAGTCACTCGGTCAGGATGATCCAAGCGGTCGAACATAATTGCCACTTCGGACCATCATAGATATTGCGGTACTTCAGGTTGAATTGCATTGATCTCCTGGTCGGTCAACTTCTGCTTTCTCTTGGATTCATACGTGAGTGGGCCTTCAAAGATATGGTTCAGCTCTGCCCTTGGTTCTTGAAAAGCCCTCGAGTCGGCTTCACCGTCATCTTTCTTTTACCCTAAAGTTCCTTCACTGGAAGTAAGCTTGAGTTGAGCCGTATGTTCCTCCGGAAATATTTTATATATGAAGCAATCCTTGGCCGCATGCTTAGAATTGGGATGATGAGTGCATTGGGCGTTCATAATCTTGTCGTAGTTGCTGATGCGAGGACGTTGATTATTGCCGTTGTCTTTCTTAGGACGCTAATTACTTCCCAGCTGCTTGTCTTTCCGCGATGCGTTGATGGCCTCGAAAGATTTTGCATAAGAGTTAATCGTCTCGAACAACTTCATGACGGTTCGCGGAGGTTTAAGACCGAACTTGCCCGATGAGTAGCTCATCATGAATCCCCTTTTGGAAAGTAGCAATGATGGTATCATCAGTGACCTCTGGGATCTTGCTGCGGGCTTCTGAGAAACGCCAGATGTAATCTTTGAGAGATTCGTTGGGATGCTGAATGATATGATATAAGTCTAAGTGAGTGCTCGGCATCTTATAGGTGCCCTAGAAATTTGTGACGAAGTGGTTTTGGAGCACACCCCAAGAATCAATGGATACTCTCGGGAGTCCAATCAACCAACTCCTTGCTGAATCGGCGAGTGCAACTGGCAAGTAATTTTCCATAGCCTTGCTATCTCCTCCTGCAACACGGATGGCGAGAGTGTAGACGGTAAGCCATGACTCAGGGTTGGTTTTGTCGTCTTACTTCTCAATTCCAGTCGGCTCGAAGCCAGTCAGCCAATCCACTTGACGCAGTTCGCGAGTAAAGGTTGCTACGCCGTTGTCGTCGCTTTCGGGGGAACGCCGTCGGTTGTCGTAATACGCACAGTTTCCCTTATCTCGATGAATTTGGTTCAAGATATTGCACAAATCCCTTGGTATGCGATGTATGCGTTCGTCATTGTGGTGTCTTTCATGATGCGCGTCAGGACGTTCATTGTCGCAGTTGTGGCATGCGTCCGACTGCTTCCGACGGTGATCGTCGTCATCGTGACGAGGATGGCTTGAAACCGTGTGACCTTTGCTACGCTCAGGTACTCGACGATCTTTTGAACCAAGATTGGACGGTTGCCGACTGCCCGTAGGTGTCCTGGGGAACTTGACGTAAGACTCCGCTGCTCAACGAGAAGGTCCAGCACTTTTGTCTTGTTGTGCCGCTGTTGTTGCCACAATCATGGTCTTTACTCTGTTGAGCGTTGGGGTCATGTTCTCTGGTGCCACGTCGATGAGGGTATCGATCAGCGTGACCGCCGCCACAGCGTTTTGCTGAGAGGTAGTGAAAATGTTGGTGTCGTCTACACACATTTGAATAATGTTGTTGTGGGTGGCGCGACCACTTTTGATCAGATCTCGTTGCCTTCGAAAGTGATCCTCCTCTTCCTTGCGTAGCCGTTCCTATTTCAGCCTTGCACGTTCCTCCTCCCGCTCTGTAGTGATGTGGGCTTGTTCGTCCTCATCCATAGCACTGGCCATGAAGACTCCGAAGAAAAGTGGAGTGTGGTCGTTGTCGAATTACGAGCTGTTGATGTTTTCGGCGTCGAGGTTGGTGTAGCCGTCGGAGTGGCTGAGATCATTGATGATTTTCGTGATGCTGTAGGAGTTGAGTGGTTGGATCAGAACTCCCACCTCCCTAGATCCAGAATCAAGCAAAGCCGACCCATGCTTAGACGGCGTCGAGGGAGGAAAGATCGATGTAGGCCCAAACGCCGTAGCAAGGAGTAGAGGCAGGCGCATGGCGATATGAGGACCCATTGTCGACGCATTGTTGGAGAAGCCTTGAAGATGAGCTAATGTTGATGATTCGCCCAAATAGTTTGAAGTCGACTCAGAGGCGTATGCTTTTGAATAGATCTCAGCGGCATCCGGCAAACCGAATGGCGCCGAGACGATATAGTCTCTTCCCAACTAGTTTGAATCCGTGTCGAGGAGAGAAATCTTGCTAAAGTCGTCGGTGATGAAATCGAGGTTGCCGAAGCGATAGACCTGCTCTGGGGGAAGGCGAAGTCGTTGGCTCCCGATGTTGATCCCATCGCACTTGTCGGTGGAAAACTCGATGCAACCGTTACCTGGTGCGCCAATGGTTGACCCTAGAAATCGACAATAAGAAAAAGGGGTAGCGCACGAGATCTAAAATAAATGAGTAAAGGGATAAAGGTTTACACAGGTTCAGGCCTTCTCGATGAAAAGTAATACATACTCTTGTTTCAAGGAATGTATCCGTCTGGTGCTGTATTTATCTGACGATCGAGTTGTGAATATGCCCTTAAGGGGTTCCCTGCCCTCCTTATATAGATTCGGGGACAGGGTTACAAGAAAAAAATCCAATCGGACACGATGTAGGTTTCTTATCTCTTTACATAATCAAACATAACTAAAGCTAAGGAACAATGCCTTAGGAAATAAGGCAACATACTTTTTAAAGCCTAATATATTTACATGACATACGGATCAGGTCCACCTTCTATTTTTAGTCGGACAAGCTGTCCTATTGGGTATATAATCTCCATAACTTTCTTTCTTTCTGTACACCATTTGTCAAAAAACTTTATTTTTAAGTAATTAATGTATTAAGATTTGGTAAAGTTATGACCAATATATCGGAACTAATAAAGTTAGAGAAAATATATTGTGACTTGATAAAATTAAAGACAAAATACATTGAGACTTGATATATCAAGTGAGGTACATTTTAGTCTTTTAAATTCTGTATTAGTATGTATAACACGAGTTAAAAATATAGCCATTTTAGGACGGAGGTTGTAAGAAAGTTTAGGTCAGCGCCGAATCATAGACAGAAAATTATCCGGTCAAACTCATAAGAAGTTCGCGTGTCGATGGGAAGAAAAGAAAAGTTACGACTAATATCACGTTACCTTTCCAAAAGGCAACACGTTTAAAATGATGCAAGTTTAAATGATGGATCCCTTGGAAGAAAAAAAGGTTTTCAGACGGTGGAGTCGTGGAGATGAGTGACAGTGAAAGCAAGATCCGGATGGGACAAAGAGAGAGACAAGTCACGGTCAAACACGAAACTGGTAGCTTCAGCGCCGTCATTTGGATGGGCACCATCAGTCGTGCTGCCAATAATCAAAAGTGGTAGTCACTTCTTGTGGAATGGAGCATATTTGCTTTCTCACTTTGTTAAACATTTATTGAGACGTGCGTGCATATATATACGTCTAGCATAACGACATTTTGACTTGACCATCATGTCAATCTCTATTATGCTTCCTTTTTCCCTTGGTACTATTATCTGCATTATACTTTTTCTGAATGACAATATTATAAGAAAATAATATATCAGAAATTCTTTCTTTCAAACTATCCATTACCCACTCGAGATTGAGTCTCCGACTTAACATTGGTGTCATATTTACGGCTAATATTTTTCTAGTGATGGATACCGTACTCATTAGCCATCGGTAGCAAGACGGCCATGTTAAGTTCATCATCTCAAGATATTTTAACTCATGTCTATTCTCAGGATAAAAGTATATGAGTACTCATAGGGGTCATTGTCTTTACGTGCATATAAGTGTATACTATGATTTGGAGAGTAAAAGAAATCGACCTACATTTTTCTTTAAATTATTTTTTTCAAAAATCTAAAAAATGAAATCCTATCTTTTACTATTACTTACTTTCTCAATTTTAAAATGTATGACATTGTTGACTTTTTGCATAATGTTTGACCATTTATCTTACTTAAAAAAATAATATTATTTACTTTGTTTTGATTTGTTTTATTATCAAATAAAATATAATCTGCACTTATACTTTTACATATTTATATTAGATTTTGGAATAAGACGAATAATCAAAATGTTGTGAAAAAATTAATGATGTCATATATTTTGAAATGATATAGTATTTGTGAAAAAACAAGAGATGCATTTTCACTTTCCTTTTCTGGCGGAATTTTCCCTGAGCATGGTACGGAGTATATGTCTCGATCACTCTGATGCACCCACGCCAATTAACGATCATTCACAACACATATTTCCTTCGGTTTTAATATAAGACGTCATTGATTTTTAAAATATTTTTATTATTTATTTTATTTAAATATTATATAATTATTATTTATTTTATTGTGATTTGATTTATCATTGGAGTTTACTTAAGTATATTTTTTATGTTTTTAAAAAATAAATAAAAAATGGATGATCAAACCTATATAAAGATCATTACTGTCATATTAAAAACCGGAGGAGGTACGATGAAAGGAGCGGAGGGGGTCAGCACAGCTGCTCTCGCGATGGAGCTAGCAAAGGCAACTAGGCAACGCAAGCAGGCCAGCAGGGTGAGGCAAGGTGGAACTACTGATTCGTTTAGACTTTAGGCTTTGTTTTTCACTTTATTTTTTCAACTCATCATTCTTTTTTTTTACACGCACGTTTTTTAAACTATTAAACGATGTGTTTTTTTTGCAAAAAGGTTGTATATAAAAGTTGCTTTAAAAAATTATATTAATCTATTTTTTTAAAAAAATAGCAAATACTTAATTAATAATACGTTAATGAGTTGTTTCATTTTACATGCGGGAAGGTTAGTCCAACCACGTCCAAAGAAATCACCCAGACCGCATCAACGTTGTTACTACTCGGACGGCTTGGGCGTACGCACGTCGCTAATTTAAGCCACACAGGAAACGAAAGCTCAGGTGGTCCTGGTCCATGCTAATGCTGCAGTTATGCATACCCCTGTTTCTCAAACCAATTCTTGCGTTGTCGTAGTAGTAGTACGGTGTACCAATACCCATACCGTGCCAGTGCTGCAAAGGTTGGCAGTTAAAGGAGTTCGTAGTACACTACTGTATTTATTCACACCGTAGACTTGTGACGAGAAGTGTGATAAAATCTTTTTAGTTTTTAAAAATATTTTTTAAAAAGTTTTACAAATCTACACCACTGCCATCTTTTAGGAGGGTGTTTTTTTTATGACGTGGCACACGTTCACTAGTGTATTGTAACGGTCGCATGAAAAGATAAAGTTGATCATTTTATAAGCAGCCTCCTCATTATCCTCCTAAAGGGCTACAACGAGGCTACATGTAAAATAGCGGCCTACAATCTCCTTGCACCCTCTTGGAAGGACGATGTGGGATGCCTGCAAAATGGCCGGTCGCTCTCTATGCAACCATTAGCATGTTTCAACGGTTGTGTGCTATGTCATAAAAAATATTCTCCTTGAGAGTGTTAGGGGTATAGATTTATAAAAAATTGAAACAAAAAATTGTTTTTTAAAATATTTTAACAACTAAAATTTAAAAAATTATGGTTGACCTGTGGATCTCATAATCAGCGAGTTCGTATGTCATTGACCTACGTTACGTTAGAGGGTAGTACTGCAAGGAGACATGTATCTGGACTTGGATTCAGTTTAGTTCCCAAAATTTTTTTTCAAACTTCCAACTTTTCCGTCACATCAAATGTTTGGACATATGTATGGAGCATCAAATGTGGACGAAAAAAAAACCAATTGCACAGTTCGACTGTAAATTGCGAGATGAATCTTTTGAGCCTAATTACGTCATGATTAGCCATAAGTGCTACAGTAATCCATATGTGCTAATGATTGCTTAATTAGGTTCAAAAGATTCGTCTCGCAGTTTACAATCGGAATTTGTAATTTGTTTTGTTATTAGTTGACGTTTAATACTTCAAATGTGTGTCCGTATATCTGATATGATGTTTTTGCAAAAAAAAATTTTGCATCTAAACACAGTCTTAGTGACGAAGCCCAGCAACATTGCCAGGTCGGGTAGCTAATGGTATTTTCCAGTTATCAATCATTTTTTACAGACATCAGTCGACAGTGAAGACGTTAGTCTGACTGGTAGAAACCTGACTGGTAGATAGCTCGATCATGGAGGTGACTGGACGTGATCTGTTGATAATGATTTAATTAATTAGCTGTAACCGTCTCATTGACAAGCTTAATTCACAATGACCGATGCATAACTCCATGTGACAATCCAGTCCGGCTTGGTTCCTGAGAAAATTACTCCCTAGTACTGGCGAAGAGGTCGCATGCACGTCTTCACCGTTGGATTGGGTTTTGATGAGAGAGCGACTTGATATGTGCTGCACGGCCGTTGGACGACGACGACGCTGCCTGGCTTTGGATGGCGAAGAAAACGTACGCATTGACCGGCCAATGCAAGAGCGTTGGGCTGGATGGCTATTGATCGAGCGAGCGAGCGAGCAAGAGCTGTCGCGCGCGGCAGGCAGGCAATCATTTCGTCGTCGTCGCAAGCTGGTGGCGACAGGATGCAGCTGAGAGTGAGACCGATCGGCGGCGCCACTTCCAGCGCGGTGCGCCGTGTCGCGCCGTCGCAGTGGACCGGTGGGCGGTGGTGCCACTGCCAGCTGCCGTTGCCCCCTCGATGGATGGATAGATGGTTCGATCTGTTCATCAGCTAATCGAATCGTTTTCCACTGCACGTTTTTCTTTCAAACGATTATATATATATATATATATATATATATATACATACATATATATATATATATAAATGTTTGAAAACATATTAATATATTTTTTAAAAAAATTTAAGCTAACAATCAATTAATAATATGTTAATTTGTCGTTTCGTTTTGTATATCTTAAAAAAGTATTTTCAGCCCTTTAAAAAGAAAACACAGTCATGGATAGTTGGGTTGAAGGCGAGCTCGTGTCGTGCACGCAATGTACGTGCTCACGGGCATCCAAGTTTGACATACCAGATGAACCAGTCAGGCAAGGGGCGATATGCTACAATTGGGTTAGACATACAAATCGAATGAATGTTAGCACGCGGCGAACTTGCGGTGAACATCTTACTCTTTCCTTTTCTTTTTCACATCCCCTTTTTCTTTTCCCGGTAAGTTTATGCACCAAAACTCTATATAGATCAGATTTAATTTCGGATTCCAATTCTAATTTGAGTTCTAATGTTTCGATAAAATGCTCTTCTATCCAAGGTGTATATATAAAAACTTCATAGGTAAAGTTTCCATACATAAATTTTCTAAGGCTATAAAAATGGCCCGTGCGTTGCAACGGATAAAAACGGCGAAGGAAAAAAAACCAAAAAACTGCAACGTAAAAAAAATGGCGACGAAAAAGAAGCGAATGGAAAAAAACCGATAAAATGGGCGAAAAAACGAACGAAAAAACCGGCATGCTAGGGTATTCGTGCCCACGGCCCATGACGCGCATGCGGCCTAGCAGTGCTACGGTCCGGGAATGGAGGCCGGCCCGACACAGGATCGATCTGAGCCGTACGTTTTGATGGACAGCTCGGATCGGTTCCGAATCCATCAAAACCGCCGGTGTCAAAAAACCCTAACCCTAAATTCACTTTTTCCCTTCGCTCCCCCCACCGCGGGCCGCCTCTCCCAACCGGCGGCACTTCTCCCTCTTCGCCGCTCCCCTTCTGGCGATGCCTCTCCCCCTCCCCTCCCCTCTCCCCACCGGTGACGCTGCTCCCTCTCCCCCTCCCCTCACCGACGGCGCCGCTCCCTCTCCCCCTCTCCCTCCCGTCTCGCCGGCATGGCGCAGCAACGAAGAGGGCATGGCGTGGTGCAGTGACGGTGGGGGTACGACGCGGAGACGGTGGCGACGACCATCCCTTCCCCTCTTCCTCTCCCCCTCCCCGTCGGCCTCGATATCGGGGGTACGGCTCGGAGACGGCGCGGCGATGGCTGTCCCTTCCCCGTCCTCTCGGCCTCTTCGTTTTTGTCATCGGATCCGGGAGACGGTGGCGACGGAGACTAGGGCTCAAGGGAGACGACGGCGGATCTCAAAGGACGACAACGGTTGCTGCATTAGGGTTATTGTGAGTAGATAGAGATCTGATTATTGTTGTCATCGGGAATTTGTAGTTATAGAAGTTTGTCGTTCTTCAATTCTAGGGGTGAAAACGGGTCAAATAATATCCGATCCGATCCGCTCCAAATCCGTCCACAACGAGGATATGGTATGAGTTTTTAGAAATCCGACAGATATGGATGTGGATGCGGATAGTATGGTGCGGATTCGGAGACGGATGTGGTATCTCTAAAATCCGACGGATTGGGATCATCCGACCTTTCTATCGGATTATCCGATATGTCATTTGCCGGATAATCTAAAATTATTAACCCATGTAACCACTCTATATGTTGCATATAACATGAGGCCGGCCATCCAATGTCCTAATTTATTAATTAATCTAGACTCCTTAGTTTGAGGCTTTCGTCCTCTCATCTAACACTTTGTAACTATATTTTTATATTATGGACATCATACATTTATGTTGTTTAGCACTTTTAAGATATAATTATTTCGATGGGTCGTTTATTGACTGTTGTATTTTTGTCCCTTGCATTGCTAACTTGATGTTGTATTGATTGCATATACACGTAATATCCGACAAATTTAATCTGTTTCTGAACCGAGTCCACACTGACTCCGCACCATTTTCAACATCTGAAATAATCCGCTCTGCATCTACATCCGCATACCATCCACACTAGCTCTGAATCCGATTAAAAAAATATGGTTTAGGATATGGTATGACTACTATCCATTCAAATCCGCTCCGTTTTCACCCCTATTCAATTTTTGTATTTGGGATGTAATACGAACTGGTTTAATTTTTTTTTGTTAATTGATACGGACTCTGGATGATATTTGCCACGATTGAGTTTTTAATCTATCTTTGATTTTGTGATTTTTCCGCCATACGTGATTAAGATTTTGATTCGATCTTTGATCTCTGATTTTTTTTTTTGCTTTGACTGGCATACGCGATGAACACATCATACATGCGGGGACGGAGGGCGTCGCTCAATCGGACTTACGGACAAAAGTTTTTTGTGTGACGATAAAAAATTACTGACTTTTTAAATAGTTAAGATAAGATAACCTTTCGTGGTAGACAAAATGTAGATTGACCGGGTCAAACGCATACGAACATTAGCCTATTAGACCTACCTAGACAAATGCGGGTGAGGGTAGGTGACTGATATGTGGGCTCCATGGGCGTGTGGTGTCAGGTCAAACGAGATGAGCAACAACCGGTAATCCAAATATACGGCGATTAATAATTTGTTGACTCTGGCGGGTAAGCTTATCCAAATCATTATTGAAGCTAATATAAAATACTCCCTCCAAATATCCTCTCAGTATTTAATTTGTCAAAGCCGGTATACATTACTAGTATTCTTTTTCTTACTTTGGTCGTAATGTAACCAACGAATTGAACATCATATCCCTTCAGCTTGTATTTTGATCGTGCAACCAGCAACTCAATCCTTAATCACTTCTCTAAAAAACAATCCTTGAATCATTTAAAACCACCAACTCCGATTGTGTAATTAAACAATCATCCACTGATTATCGTATCAACGATGTCAGATATTCAGATTGTCCCTTCCATCCTGAATTATGCACACAAACCCTCCCGTATACACATCGTGCACACCAAATAATAAATATCATCAAAAAAAAATACGTACATTTTAATAGTATTACATCTACGTGTAAAGTCACATGTTCAAATTCATCTTACATAAAAAGAAAAAAAATTATAATGGATTTATAGCCTTAAGACTGTCAGATTTTTTATGGCTAAAATATAATCAATTTGAGGTTAAACTATTGAAAGTATATGCATAAATTTTTTTAGATTTTTGGGTAACATTTGTTAGTTGGTGTGCACAAATATTTTGTAATGCAATACAACACCATTTGCATTAATAAAAGAAATGCAATTTGAAGTTAGATTGAATCGAACATTTTGAAGTGGTGTAGCATCGCATTAAAAGCGAAAGGAAAATGAGTTTTAATTAATTAATTAGCAGCATCTCTAGCTATCTGGCCTGAACCAAACCTTCAGGTTCGGGACAGCTGAACTTGAATCGGGGTCCCTTTCCTCTCCTGCACGGATGGACCTGT
The DNA here is from genome assembly GCA_008326285.1 of Oryza officinalis. Taxonomy (NCBI): domain Eukaryota; kingdom Viridiplantae; phylum Streptophyta; class Magnoliopsida; order Poales; family Poaceae; genus Oryza; species Oryza officinalis. The sequence continues at coordinate 49,645,213 of BDMV01000003.1, read as the reverse complement.
GGTGGACCAGTTCTGCTAAGCCGACCGAGACCAGGTGACATAAATCCACATTTATTTTTAGCATGAACACTAAGGACCATTTTTAGATTTGGTAGATTTTGACTAATTAATAGCTTTGGGAGAGCAAGATGCCTCGTGACAGAGATCGAGTTGTATTTCGAAATCTAATGAATGAAGCATGGTAGTCTCTATTCTTCTAATTCTCAGCATTTATTTTTCTTAAGAGCATATATGACGCATTACAAGCTCACAGAGTGGGACAAGTCGAAAATTGTTATTATTGGCAGTTCTGAACTGTCTCTACTGGCCTATTACGTACTATAGTGGATATTCCTGACACAGCAAAATTCACACATTCTTGAGATTGTATGACAAGACGTGCAACAAGGGTTCTTCGGATTTGTGGAGATTTCTCAATGATTTAATTGATGGTCTTGTTTGGAATACCAGAATAAAACCTCCGTGATCTTTTTAGTGATAGGAGATGATCTTATTGTGTCCTTGTGCTCCGAATTCCGTATTGTCTCTCCTCTTTGATGCTGATCAAGTGACGATGCATTGATGCACATGTACTCGGAACTTAATAGTAGTAACAGTTAACCCCAAGTACGGTCACATGCGTGTGTATATATATATATATATATATATATATATAGCCAATGACACAATATGGTAAAGAAATTTATATCGGATCGAGCTGCATTTCCTTAACATGAACTCATCAAGTTATTAAGTACATCAATTATTTGGCTACAACTAAGCATAGGTACTTGCTTACAAGCTACGAATTATGATAAGAGTTAGTAGTAAGCATCTGCCAACCATTTATAATATATTCATCCGAGTGATGATGTGGCATCCGGTTAGTGGACTGAAGACCATAGTTGACTCCCATTGGGCACATGATTGGTCGGTTGTTTACACTGATTTATATTATTAGCATTCAGTCTTCTAGTCGTGAAATTAATTAAATAGAGGATGTTCTTTTATGGGACTAAAGCTTTGTTCTTCATCTTATCTTCCCAACTCATCGTTATCTTTTTTCACAACTCATCGTTATCTTTTTTCACGCGCACACTTTTCAAACTACTAAACGATGTGTTTTTTTGCAAAAAGTTTCTATATAAAAGTTACTTTAAAAAATCATATTAATCCATTTTTTAAAAAAGGTAGCAAATACTTGATTAATAATGCGTTAATGAGTCGCTTCGTGTTGCGTGCGAAGAGAGTTAGTTCCCAACCCCATCCAAAAAACACACCCTAAGAGAGATGAAATTATACAGAGGATTGTTGTGAAAATAAGTGAAAAAATTAAACGACCGATGGTTATGAACTTTTGATTTGTTGAGTTAGGGTAGTAGTAGGTGAAAATTTAATTATATTTTGGGATAAAATTTAAACGCTACACCTATGTATATTTTGGGAGTGGGAGTACTTACTATTAGAGCTAATTAACTACTCCTTATCAAGACCCTAATATAATAATATGCCCATGAGTATGTTAGTGATGAGTGGTGACCCTAATCAAGACTAATTGTACCGTTAAGCTGATCCTCCAAGTTAATGCTAACACTTATAGGGATCATCATAAATCATAATTCATCCTACTCTTATGTGATTATGTTCTTATCAGGTTGATGGTGCAGTACACCGTACAAAAGCTGGGTGTGCCTGTGTCTGTGTGGTGGCATGGGACGGGAGGTAATTGCACATGCCATGCACGTGCCGGACACCATGTGCAGTACGGATCCAGCAAAGAGGCGTACCGAGAAAGATTCAGAAAAAGCTGTCGCGAAAGTTAACTTTTCTTCTGCAGAGGCAGAAAAAAAGAGAGACCACTTGGTTTCCAGCCATGCAGGCATACGGATACGGTACACTTGCGCGTATAAAATACTGTAGACACGTTGGCACGGCGTGCAGTATTGTAGAGTACAGTACGGGGTATAACGTATGTGTGTGTGCAGTATTTAAGACGACTACGTGTCCACGTACGATAGCCATGCAGGCAATGCATGCAGTACAGACACAAAATGACAAAAAGAAGTATCCAGCTAATGAATCATTGTTTTAGGCGTTTTGAAATGAAAGGGTAGGAAAAAACACAGCAATTGAAAAGCCGAAAAAATTGAAGTTGTTATGCTCAACTTTATAATTGTGTACATTAAACCTTACACACACACACACACACACACATATATATATATATATATATATATATATATATATATATATATATATATATATATATATATATATATATAACTGTGTACGTTTAGAGTATAACAACCACAAGTTTGTACAATAAATTAATACAACTTTAGTTTAACTAAGATCCGTACTACCTCAATCCAAAAAACCAACCTAATAAAAGACATGACATAACTTAATACAAAGAGTTGTTCAAATTTGTGATATTAAATTGTGTCACGTTTTCTCGTAGCTTGTTTTTTTATGGAGGAATACGTGCAATTCACGCGTAAAAGATGAAGTTAGATTAATGGAATAATCCATACCAGGCAAGCATCGATCCTGCGGTGTTTTTGCTAACTAATTAAAATTGTGGTTGATTAATAATCTATCAGGACAAGCAGCTAATCACTTAATCAGCACAAGAGATTAGGTACCTAGTAGACTCAAGTGTGTGGGGTGAACTGGTCAGCATAGCCAGATTTTGGTATCTGGTATAGACTCAAATGATGAGACAACTTGACATGAGCTTAATTTGTTGTAGTTATGTCCCTGATCTGTTCAAAGCATCTAACATATGAAATGGTTTCGTGGATGGAGCCGTGAGTGTTATTACTTAATTAAATATTACTTCAATTATGTTTTTCGTCTGATATGATGGGAATTCAAGGTAAAATCCAAGTTGCCAACTTTGTGTAGTCCAGTACAAGTCACAACAAAACGGTTTGAAATTTGTTATCAAAGTTGGCTGTTTTCATGAACGTGGCGATGTGGACGTCATCCATACTGATACCGGCATGTTGACTATGGAATTAGATAGATCATTTTTTTGAAAGAGAATTATATAGATCCTTGTTTTGTTCTCTATCTCTTTTTTTCCCACGTCTGTGTCTTTGAAGTCGATTGCGTCGACTAATGACTTGTTTGATCTTCAGCTCATACTGTATGAAACGATCACTTCCGCTAAAACACAGTCACAGCGGGGAAGAAAGAAATGTTAATTGCCTTAGAAACATTTTACTTTAAATCCGAGATTATTTTTCCATTTTATGTCAAATTGAACAATTTCATATATATGAAACTCTGCAATCCGATCAGTACCGAAGTATATTCCGCTATAATTGTTTTACCGGACGTTCAAAGCTCGGCATTCAATTTTTCTCGTTCAATATTTCTTGGTAAGATGAATTGATTGTATATATAACTTCCAGCTTCCTACTCTAACCTAAAAGGGTGGCTGCCTACACGTGAAACGCATCCCAAGTCACATATACATATAATCCACACAAATCCATTAATTTGCCCACAGCAACTGGTGAGTGTTGTTTGACCGTCCATCTAGGAGTATTACAGCGTGGTCCTGTTTCCTGACATCTCTTTCTCTCCTCGTCTTTATCACCTTTCTCGTTTTTCATACGCACATTTTTCAAACTATTAAACAGTATATTTTTTAAAAAAAATTATACAAAAATTGTTTTAAAAATTATATTAATTTATTTTCTTTAAAAAAATAAATTAATACTTAATTAATAATGGGTTAATGAGTCGTTCTGTTTTGCGTGTTGAAGGGATAAGTTTTTAACTCTCACATTCGAACACAGTCTAAGTGCTTTTTTTGCGATTATCTTCATCTGATTATTTGATAAAACAACGCAGCATTGTTAATTAATACTCGTATTAAGACTAGGCATGATAAAATAGAGTTCAGAATTCGACATGGACCGGTCCAACAAAAGCCTTCAGCCTTGATTAGTTACATCAAGATCACGTCTATTTCGGCCAGTTCGTTTAAATTAAATAAACCCGTTGCACTTGTCGCCTTCGACTTCGAGGTACCTGGAAAATTCAGAGCCGCAATTTGGATGCAGAAAGCCAGAAATATCACCAGTGTTCAAACTTCTTTTTTAGTGAAACGAGCAGGGCAAATTCACTGGAGACGGGCAGTATAACGAGTATTTTTTTTCACTGATAAAGCTAGAGATTAGCCGAAGTTTTTTCATACTCTCTCCAGCTATAAATATTTGGTTAAAAAATTTTAACCAAATCTTGCCATAAATTACAAATATTTGTGACTGGGTGGAGTAGTTTACACTAGTAGCTTCGGCTTTTCGGCTAATGCGTGATAAAGCTGGGACAGTAGCAGGCTACAGCTCAAAAATGAAAAGGAACACCTCACCCAGTATCCCACTGTCAGTGGGCCCGCACGGGATGCTCGGGCCCACGTGAAATTCGGCCCATACTCATCATTAGCTCCAGGAGTCTTCTGGGCAGAATTCTCAGAAACAAGGTTAGGATAGAGTACAAATCTGATGTATGAGCAAAACAGATCAGCAATTTGACCCTTGTTGAAGTTGACTCTTTCAGTTATAACCCAATTTGTTCAAGATCTGTTCTCAAAATATAAAAACAGCAAACACAACGAAACAGAAAGCAGTAGACTCCCAATTCTGCTATTACAGTATTATACTGATTGTTAAGCTCCACAGGACGGAACACAGGCAACAGAAGGCAACACGCTGCCATTAGCCATGGCATCCTACTGTGAGACACTGGTCTGAAGAGCCAAAGCGCTCTCGACTTCAGCTTCTTTTGCTTCAGCGGAACGCTCTGCGACGACCTTTGACATCCCAAACATCTGCGATGTGAGGTATAGAGCGCAAGAAAGGTTAGATTGTCAAACAAGTCTAAAATACAGAAATAATAATGATGAGTATCTGAGTGTTAGCACAGCTGACCTTCGTGATGGTGTTTTTGAAGCAATGCTTGTGCTCATCCATGGAGGCATGGATGAACTCGTCGATATGGTCTTTCAGATCTTCGAGGAATGTAGCGTCATCAGTCTTCTTCTTCCGACAAGAGGTCATGGCTGGGTTCTTTGGAACAGAAGAGGCAGAACCTTGAGATTGTGTCTTGCTGGATTCCATCTTTAAGTCTGAAATAAACCAAAGCAACCAGCAAAGTAAAGCTGATGTGTGGATTCTGAAGAAAAGATCAGCATAACATGATCTGGAAACCAACATCTGCATATTTTCAGCCAGGGAGCACACTTAAATGAGGAACGCTTTCATCATATCACAATGAAATGCAACTTGAAAAAAAATTAGCCACCAGAACCATCAACAGGTGGTATAGTTACATAAGCCAGACCAAAAACAACTTCGGAAATCCATCAAACTGAGAGTGCAGAGACAGAGATCAAATCATGACTCATAACTCTGCAGAAGGAACTAAAATAAGTAACTCAGAACTATAAAAAGAGTGAAGAGAGTAACTATTGGTTCGACATCTTTCGTCACTTAACCCAGACAGAAGGTTAAACATAATGAAATTTCCACCAAATGATTAACATAACGTAGGAAATGAACAAATCAAACTTTCATCATGTAAAATGGTATGGTTGAGGTTGTAGAACAGTTGGCAAGAATAGAGCAACAGTGACAGCAACATCATAAATTTGCTACCACCAAAAAAATAACCTGTCTACAGCAAACATGTGTCAAACAGGAGAATGCAAGAGTGAAACAGGGCTACTCAGTATGCAACCTTCAGAGTTAAGAAACGATTTTGTAGGGCAGGCAGAAGCACAAAAGAAGTTTAATGTCAAATTTTAAAATATGTAATGACGCAGTGGCGGATCTAACATTGGATATGGGGGTTCAGTTGAAACCCCAAACCTTTTTGGGAACCGTCAAACTGTTATTAGTATTAAGGTTAAGGCAAATTTCTAGAACAGAAGCTAGGGGTAACGCAAATTCGAGAAGTGCGTAGGTAGAGACAGAGATGGGAAAGAGGATGTGCGTAACGGATGCGGCGGAAGCAGCAGGAGGAGCGACGGCGACCCTGCTCGCTCGCTCGCGCGATGGATGGGGATCGGCGCAGGTGGCGGTGGCGAAGGATGTGCTCACCAGGATGGATGCGGCGGAAGCAGCAGGAGGAAACGACGGCGCCCTGCTCGCTCGCGGGATGGATGGGGATCAGCGGAGGCGGCGGCGGCGGCGGCGGCGGCGGGCAAGGCCAAACTGACGACTGACGAGGAGGGGTCAGGATAATTCACGCACGACAGAGGCCTCAAAATGGCGAGGGTAATTTAGTAATTTCCCCTAATACTCAATCCACCCGGATTGCTTGCGCATCCCATCCCCACCCTACCCAAACGTCGGAAATCTGAAAAATAGAAATAGTACATATCTGTCGGTTCGAATTCCATTTTTCAAATGGAGCTTGGATTGAGACGGTAGATTTTATTTTATTGTTTTATAGGGTTAAGATGGTGGATAATAAATAATAGATACGTTTGGACACTATCTGATTAGGCACGGCTCACCGAACGGCTGTGCCTTGCTGGCCCATGTGTTGAGGCTAGAACCCAGGCACGACCCAGTAAGATGTCAGGTCATGTCGTGTTGGTCTGGCACAATTATGTTACGTGGGTTGTGTGGAGGCTGGTTAGCCTAAATTTGATATGTACCAAGAAAAAAATACGAACAGAACCTGTTGCATCCTGCTGCACAAACTTCGGCGAAGTATGTCCCACTGGACATGTCAGAATCTAACGACGGGGAAACGGGACGGTCATGGAAGTAGGTCCATTGTCCACAAATTGTTAGACAATTTAATTTAAATGCAATAAATAAATAAACATAAGAAATTACGAGTTCATTAAGAATTCATATATTTACAGAGAAATTTTGTTAATTACATCTTCATAGAGAAAAACCCTGATTAGAAATTCCAACATAAAAAAATAAAATTACATGACTGCTACAAAGCTAACAAAAGCAAAATCTATCCTAAAGTTCCAGATGTCGCAGTCATGGAATCTTCCATAGATTTTCATTTGTATGTTTATTTTGGACACGCAAGAATATTGAGTGCTCAATGTAATTTGTTGGATTTTTAATTTGCCCTGCTAATATATATATGTGATGCTAGTGTGTTTTTCTTTATGCATACAGGGAGCGTAAATTTTCTTACTCATGCTCTCTATATTTTAGCATATACTATTATATTTTTGATAAATCTAATGCATACCGAAGCGTTTATTTCTCTTAGAATCTTAGAATCTAAGCGTACAATATCTTAAATATTGTCAAGACATTTGATTTTCTTTCATCATGTCGAGGCATTTGATTTTGTTTCATCATGATGACATCCTATTTTTAGATACAGCTTACGTTTCATGACTTTATCATTTATTTAATTTGAATGCCATGAAAAAGCTTTTGTGCGCATATAGCGTGCACGTATTTTTTATCATGCTCAATGTATATGCATAACACAAGCAGAGCAAAATTTAGTGCTAGTATTTATGACATAGTGCTCACTTTCCTGGAGCCTATGTACAGAATATATAGTTGAGTAATGCTAAGTTTTTTTATATGCAACAGACATGTGACTCTTGACTAATTCTTTTAAAATACTCATATGTATTACTACCAATATGATATAAACCACGTGGCGTGCGTATATACACACACCCTACCTAAAATTTGTCATTTTTGTTTTTTTTAAATAAAGTTGAGCTTGGACTTGAGATTTGGTGAGAATGTATTTTATATGTACACCTATCTCAAGTAATTTTTTCATGAATTTACAAAACTTTTAGATATGATTTTCACGAGTTTCCAACACTTAACTCGTTTTCACCGGATATGTCATCATATATGTGTGTGTGTGACACCCATATGGGGGACCATGGTGCCCGGGCACCAAGGTATAAAATACACAAATTCACTCAAATTTTCAAATTGTGAGTATATACCTAGGTATAAGAATTTGATTCATACCTATACCTAACAACAAAACCCAAATTCAACTTTATTTCATAATCCATTATTACATACTTAACTAATTATATGTTTGGATGCTATATACCTAGAATCAAAATATAACAAAACAATGTTCAAATTTAGTTCAAACTTGTTTGACTAGTTAGTAAAGAAGTTAAAGTTCATACTTAAACATTTAAAAAAATTCGTACTCATTTGAATTGGGTATATACTCAATTTAAATCTTGATGCCCGGATACCATGGTGCCCTAGTTAATTTTATACACACACCACACACACATATTGCATCATGACATGCATAACATATTACGACGGCTTCCTCAAGCCGACGTCTAGACAAAAATATTGGCGCAAGTGTGTGTGTATGCACCATTATAGCAGCACGCATGCAGCAGACATTGTTATTTTATATCACGAATATTTGAAGTACAATTATTTCCATTAGCCTCGTAAACATATATTCCGGCTTAAATTTTAATTTATTGGATGATCGTAGTCTAAATGTATTTTATTTTATACGGTCTGTATGGCTTTTTTTAGAATATTTGAAATGCGATTATTTTGTGCTAGCAGCATAATCCTATTGTCGTTATTTTATTTTATTTATTCATTTTTCCGTCTTTATTGTTTACTACCAATAATTTTTTTATTTTTCATATTTTATATTTGAGATAATATATTAATTTATAATTTAATAAATCATATTTTGGACACGAGCCAAAATCGGTGCCAATACTCATAGCCATTCTTATGTTTTTCCGGATAAGATCAATTAAGACATCTCAGTTGCACATAATTAATTTGATTAGTATCGAATTAAAGGGAAACTATTTTTTAAAGATGTTCCCTTCTATAATAGCAATTACACTTTTTCCTTCTTGTTTTTATTAGGTCAATTTCAAGTAGCGTTGTCTGAGACAAAATTTATTTCAATATGCAAAATGAGAATAAACCGATTTCATGGAGATATACACATTTGTGTTGCTTATCTCATTGGTAAAAAGGAAAATATTTTCTCACTAAATACACTTGTTAAGAGAGTAAATTAGGAGAATTAATCTCAGCTGTTAGAAACAAAGGGATGGTAGATATTTTTGCAACTACATTGGGTGGTTTTAACAACAACTCTGGAGAATCGACAGCACACAAGGAGTCAGAGCCAACCCCGAGCGGATGGGGAAATGTCCTTGAGGGACCCATCACGACGATTTCTCTTTCTTCTTAGGCACATTTACGCACGGATACTTGGCCCCCTGGAATTTTTTAATCAAATTGATAATTATTTTTTAACCCAAAACAAATATATTATCAAAAATATATTAAATGTTTATTTTAATGAAACTAATTTAGTCTTGTAGATGTTAATAATTTTATATAAACTCGATCAAACTTAAGTAAGTTTGACTAGAAAAAAAATCAAAACGACTTATAATATGAAACGATTATCATTACATAATAATAATATTAGTTAGTAATAATTTTACATGATGAGTTACTAGTAACTATTATCAGGTTACGAATAAAGCATATCTTTATGTTATTTAATATTGTGGCGAGTGGGCGAATGGGATCGGGGATGGGGGAGGAGGAGGAAGGAGGTCGTGGTTTTCTTGGAGGAAGGGGAGGGATGACGCCGGTTTTTCTTTCTTGGAGGAAGGGAAACAGCGGGAGAAAGCCGCGGAGCGGCGGGGAGGGGATTAGCAGTTAGCACACGGGAACGGGAAAGGAGGGAGATCCAGAAGGTTCGAGATGGCTTTGGGCCTTTGCCGTGTGTTCAGTCTTAGGCTGGGCCGGAGTGGCCTAGCATCCGGCCCACTATACAAATCAAGGTAACCTGGACTTCTTCGACGATACAAGAAGTGTGTGTTGTGTGATTCCTCTCCCCCTAGCGTTCACGGGAACTCCTCAGAGACACACATGAAGCATATGAACTCATCGGAACTCATTGGTTTAGTACGTAGTGTCAAAATCTAGACAAATTTTGATACTATCAATATTTTGGTAGAGTAGAATTGGAAGTGTGTTTCGATTTATGCCAATTGAGAGTCAAATTTCAAATTATGGTGAAGAATGTTCTAAAATTTATAGGCATTATCAAAAATTTGGCTTCAAATCAAACCATCACATTTACTATTCAGACTACCAAAAAATTAGTATGGCACATTTTGGTATCAAACCAAAACGGTCCAAAAATTCGCATGATTTTACCTAAAATGTGTCGAGTAATGTAGCATTTCCAGTTACAATGCTACCGATTGTTTAAGAGGACAGTGCCAACAGTTCGTGATGAACTAAGAAAAATCAAAATCAAGATACTGAACTCAAACCTCCCCAGAAACAAAAGCTTTGTAGTGAAACCTGGTACATTCTTCTTTCCCCGTGGACCTGACCGGAGCTAGTTGGACTCAACAGAGAGCAGCAAGCACATACTAGCAAATAGACAGGAAAAGACCATTCCATATCACCGTGAACAAGTGCTAAGTGATCTTTGCATTCAGAAAAAAAAATGAGATCAATCCAGTGGGAATTCCATACATAGCAGAATAGCAGCGGCAAAAATCTTTAACCAGCTGCACTGAAGATCAAATCATATAGATGCTACCAAGCAGATTCAAGGTTCATATTTTCTTCAGGTAGAAACATCTGGAGGTCACAGTAGTAGTAACTACTCAGCCAACCATGTCCAAAGTACTCTTCCTACTAGAACTACGAACAAGATGACATAGCAAAAAACTACTCGCTGATCGATAAGCCCTCACAACTTAAGTCTCCACCATTGAAACACCTAAGAGGATTTACACTTGTCTGATCAAAGTTGGTAACGATCAGAAGCGAGCCCCCCTTCACTGAGACTCGACTGTCACCGAACGCGCCTCCCCTGGGGCTGCAGCATCCTTGACCACGGGTTCGACCTTCTTCTTGCCGAACACCTGAATCACATCACAGGAAACCGGCAGATTAGCCCTCAAGATCCATCAGAGGCAACAACACATTGTAATTAGCTATCAAATTACACCACAAAAGAATGTTGAATTAACTTCAGTCTGAAAGAACAGAGAACACAAGAGCATAACAAGAACACTACTGCCATCCGCTGCAACTGAAGAACCCGATTGCAACTAGAGTGCGTTGCTAACTTGAATTGCAAATGCTAGGATACACTACTGGAGGTAACAATTGTTCAAGGCAAAATGTTTAGGGGAGATCACACAAGCAGATACAGGTAAACCTTGCATACCAAGATAGAGAACCATGAATCATTTGCAAATATTTGGCAAAACAGTGCAGAAACGTAATCGCTGGTAGAAGCATATGCAGAAAGAGACTTGATAAGCAGATTTAGTAGTAACTGAAAGCAGGACAGGTTCCATGTAGCTAAGAAACATAAGGTGTAATTAAGCATTAACCACTCTTTACATTGGCAATCTAGAATATGCAGATCATTTGCAACATAATCTATAATTTGCCACTATTTCAACATGATCGCCAGAAACAGACAGATCCTGATGTACGCACAGGTTTATAGCCACCACCAAATGACTCAACAACAAAAAGGGCATCACAAATCCACAGGGAAAAAAACGAATGCCACAAATCGAACAGCACTGAACCCGACCACAAACGACGATTCAAATCGCAAACAGAAGAACCATCCACGCATACCTTCCCCTAAACAACGAATGGCACGAATAGAACTCACATTGCTGCGTTGCTGTTAAAAGATCACACGCTTGTTAAACCTCAAGCACTAGTAGAGTTTCTACAGAAAACAGAGACTTGGCAGCACTAATTGCAGAGTGCACGCGGCGAAGAAAACTACACAAAATTTCTAGCAAAAGAGAGATCCTAATCCAAACCGACCGATTCAACAGAAAAGAAGCATCAGGATCGAAGTGAAGAAAACCCCAAATGCTTCTCCGTCTCAAATCCACCAATGATTAAAATGGAGAAACAAGAACCTAGTCCCCCTAAACACCCACAAGGCTTGATGCAAAACAGCACGAACTCGCATTGCTAGTAAACGATCAAATGCTTGTCAAAATAACAGAACCGCTTTGGCACTAGGACCTAGCACATGCTAATTGCGTCTTCGACATGATCCATTCACCAAAGAAAAAAAATCCCCACCGATCGAACATTCTAACGACGCACGAGACGAATTAAACGGCCAAGAACCGTACAGAATAAAAAAAAACCCAACATGAACCAACCACCAAGATGAACTAGTACTACACGCGGCGCCCAAAACTCAGAAGCGAACCACCAAGAGGAAGCACGAGTACTACACTGCTACACGCGCGGACAAAACACACCGGGTAACTCAGAAGCGAAAACACCATGCATCACAGGTCGGAACCAAGCAAGTTTGCAGAGGAGGGAGGAGAGGGTTAAGGGGGGAATTACCGAGCTGCTCTTCTGTGAGACGTACTCGCCGGCGGCGCGGAACTTGTCCTTGATGCAGATCCAGTGCTTCTCGGCGGAGTTCTCCTTGAGCTCGTTGTAGTAGTCCTTGACGCGCTCCATGAACGTCGCCTCCGCCTCCTTCCCTGCCGTCTTCTTGAAGCACGCCACCTTCTCCGCCGGCGCGGCCACGATATCCCCCTCCGACGCCGCCGCCTTCACTCCGCCCTCTTTCTCCATCTCGACGACTCCCCAACAACACCTACTCCCCAAACGCCTCTCTCTCTCTCTCTCGATCGAAGACGAAGACTAGTAGTGCTCCACTAAACCAAACCAAGAGAGAAAGAGCTTTTCGTGTTCTTGGCAATGGTGGCGCTGCGCTTGCTTTATAGTACGCGGCGGGGGTTGCCTTGGAAAGAAAGAGAAGAAGGCTTGGAGGAGAGAGGCGGGGGGGGNTGCTTCTCTGACATGTCGGACCACAGACTCCGCTGGTGTCACTGACATGTCGGCCCGGTGGGGCTCCAGATTCTCCGGCGAAATGAACCGCGCCCTCGTCCGCTGAGACTGGCCTGGTGGGCCCAGCAAACTGCAAGGACAAAACATGCACGACGTCTTGGGCGAAAAGAAGGTGCTTTTGGCTGTGTGTTCTCTGTGTTCCCAGCGCACAGTACGCACGAAAAATGGAACGGTTCATTAACACATAATTAATTAAGTATTAGCTAATTTTTTTAAAAAGTGAATTAATTTGATTTTTTAAATAACTTTTGTATAGAAACCTTTTGAAAAAAACATATCGTTTAGTAGTTTGAAAAACGTGCGCGCGAAAAAAAAAGTGATGAGTGAGGAAGATGAGACGAAGAACTCAGCCAGGACAGCCATAGTCACGGGCAATGACAGGTGGGCCCCAGTGCCCCAGTTATACGTACGCGGCACGAAAGGTGCAGTAGAGTAGCTGGCTATGGTTAGGCTACTCTACTGCACCTTTCCTGGGGATCAGGTTCGTGATCTTGCCAAAACAGGCCTGACTGTGCCCTGTACTCTGTTTGGCCTAATGTTCAGGTGCATGCCTGAACCCCGTGACAGATCGTACGCTTGGGCCCACAAGCGCTCAGTTCGAAACGCCACGTCACCACGTTGTGAGATTTCCTCGAGATCGAGGAGAAGCCCACTGGGCCTTGGTCTATTACTCTATTGGCAAGCACAGACGCGTGGACAGAGAAGCCTCACTCTCGAGTCTCAACAAGTCTCAACGCACGCCGGTCAATGCTACGGTCAAACAGAAACCAACAGCTTTTACGTGGTGAGATCAACGCTTAATCTCCTCCTGATATGGTATTCTAATCGCTTGAAGGACTGGGATACTACTTGGGATGCAAGGAAGCAACAAGTACTTAATTCAGTTAGAAATTGTAGCCTCCGATCAGGCAGCCGTTTCAGAAGTTCAGAGTCCTAGCTCTACGATGAGTTCAGCCATGGCGTCTTCCGTCCCCAAGAACTCCTCGCCTTTCAAGGTGCGGCCCCTTTCCTGCTTATGATCCATTCACCACAGTTGATTAACCAGCCATAGCCACTGTTCAATTAATTACTGATCCTTTCGCCGGCAGATCGTGCTCGGGTCGTCGTCGCCGGCGCGCCGGGAGATACTGGCCGACATGGGTTACGAGTTCACCGTCGTGGTTAGCAGATTAATTAGCGATATCCTCTGGGAGCTCTCTCGTGATCATAATTTATTAGGCTGTAATTAATCCCTAACGAATTAGTGGTTTGGTTCGGCTTACTGTTTAGAGCGCTGACATCGATGAGAGGGCCATCAGGAGGGAGAAGTCAGAAGAGCTGGTCAAGGCCCTCGCTGAAGCTAAGGTTCAGCTGCTAATTACACTCTGAGTACTAGTATAATTAAGAATTTTTAAGATGCTAGTATATGCTGTGTTCGGTCGAGGCGGAGCAATCAGAGGAGCAGCTAAAAGTCTTAATTTCTGATGAACTGCAGGCAGAGGCCATCAAACTGAAGTTGCCTGGGGAAATCAATGCCCAAGCGAGCGATCAGCCTACCATTCTGATCACCTCTGACCAGGTACCGGCCATCAGTTTTAGACATAAAACAATCTGAACTGAGTTTTATATTTGGACGGGGTTCATTTGACTAATTAATTTGGTGCATGGATCAATCAGGTCATGGTGAGCAAAGGGATGATAAGGGAGAGGCCAAAAAGCCAGGAAGAAGCCAGGGAGTTCATCAATGGTATATCAATCTCAAATATCTGCTTAGGGATTGGACTAGTTAATTTGTTGTATTTAGCTAAAATGTTTTAATTGTGTGTTTTGCCGCTATTGGTAGGGTATTCGGGTGATAAAGCATTTGCGGTGAACTATGTTCTTGCGACCAACCTAAGGAATGGAGCTTCAAAGGGAGGATGGGATATACCTGAGGTAGTTGCACATGCATAGTCTGAGCTTCAGTTGTGTGATTATTATGCACATAGTGATAAGGCAGATTCTGATCTCCATTCTGTTCTGATTCCAACGGAAATGAATTATATCAAATCATCGAATCGGTGCATGTATCTGTTTCTGCAGATCTATTTTCACCACATGCCAGAGGAGTTCATCCAGAACGTGGTAACCTTCTGAACCTTGCAAAAGTATTTGGAAGCATACTAATTTTCGCCTACCTTGAAGCCTGTTATGTTTGCTGCTTCTAGTATTTCAATATTGCATGCATGCTGCTTAATTAGGTGAAGGAAGGAGACATAACCTGCGTGGCTGGAGGCCTTAAGTTGACACATCCTTCGGTGCTGCCATTTATCAAGCAGCTAGTGAGCAATTCTTTCGAAACAACCACCCTTGCTCGTACTGTTACTCTTAGAACGGCCAATCTGTACTGGACAGTGTCACTGCAACCTCTGAACAACAATAATATCGAATCCATTGCTCTGATTTTGAGATTTCTTCCTATGTTGCATAGGTCGGCACAATGGATAGCGTTCGAGGACTTCCGAGGGAGCTCACTGAGAAGCTTATTCAAGAAATTCTTGGAGCCAAATGATTTGCATCCAGAGTGTTGTTATTGTAAACAGATAGATAACAAAGGTTATCTCTTCATGAGATAACGTGCTATGATATGATAAGATAGAGTTTGTTAGTTGTTTTCTGTTAGTATTTATCAAGATGTAACTCAAGTTGTAAGCCACGCCAAGGGTTTTTCTTGGCTCCTATAAATAGATTTGTGCGGCCTCCTATGGAAGGTGAGAACGCTTCCACAACTTACATGGTATTAGAGCTTCCTCTTCTATTCACATCTTAGATTAGTTCGGTGCTCATCCATGGCATCTTCATCATCCACCACTGCTCATGCTTCTCTTGGTCCTCCGGTGACTGAGAGGCTAACCTGGGATAATTATGTCCTGTGGCGTGCACAAGTTCTCCCGGCGCTTCGAGGAGCGCTCCTGGTCGGCTACATCGATGGCACGACCAAAGAACCAGCAAAGACCATCAAGGTTCTCAATGAGAAGAAGGAGGAGACCACCGCCGACAACCCGGAGTATGTCAAGCGGATCGCTAAGGACTAGCAGGTGCTGGCCTATCTTCTCAATTCCTTATCAAAGGATATTTTACAACAAGTTGCAACTCTTGACACCTCAGCGCAAGTCTGGGAGGCCATCACCAACATGTATTCCTCCCAGTCTCGTGCCAGGGTCACCAATCTGCAAATCAATCTCGCAAACACTTAGAAGGGCTCCATGACAACTGCTGCCCACTTCTCCAAGATGAAGGCGCTTGCTGATAATTTGGCATCCGCAAGCAAACCACTCAATGATGAAGAGCTGGTCTCCTACATCCTTGCGGGCCTAGACATCGAGTACAATCCGCTGGTATTGTTGGTCGTACTGATCCTGTTTCTTTGAGTGATTTGTATGCTCAGATGATTAGCTACGACAATCGCATGGACTATCTCCAAGGTGGGGGGTAGTTCCAATCTTCGGCCAATTCTACCTCCCGCAGCCAAGCGCAACGCGACAGGGGCAACTTCAGAGGCCGTGGTGGCAATGGAGGTCGTGGCCGTGGAAACGGTGGTCGCGGCAACGGTGCCCAAGGAGGACAGGGCAATCAGACATCGCGCCCTGTGTATCAGCCGTGTGGCAAAACTGGCCATACAGTGATCAAGTGTTGGTATAGGTTTGATCAAACCTTCCAACCTGAAGAAAAGATGGCTAGTTCAGCAGTAAACTCCTCCTATGAAGTTGACACGAACTAGTATGTTGACTGCGGCACCACCGATCAGGTGCACACGGCCAGTGGATCAGGTATGAACATTATCATTTTGGTCACTCAGTCATTTCTACCCCAAACAAAGATTTATATTTGAAAAATATCTTATATGTTCCTTCTGCCGGTAAGAATCTTATCTCAGCAAATCACTTAGCCTTTGATAACAACGCTTTTGTTGAAATTCACCCTAAATTCTTTAATATCAAGGATCGGGCAACGAGGACGGTTCTTCATCACGACAGAAGTAAGGGACGGTTCTATCCCATGGCTCTGAAGCCCGACGATCCAAGTAAAAATAAAAGTGCCTTTAGCATGGTTAAGCCTTCAGCTACCAGATGGCACTATCGTTTAGGACATCCGTCTTTTCAGATTGTTAATCGAGTCATTCAGATTTTTGATTTACCTTGTTCCATTGAAACAAATAATGTAGACACCGTTTGTCATTAATGTCAAAGGGCCAAGAGCCATCAATTACCTTATCCAAAATCTTCCAGTGTGTCAACAACTCCTTTTGCTCTTGTTTACTCTGATGTTTGGGGACCAGCGTCCACTTCTTTGGTAGACATGATTACTATGTGAACTTTATCGATGATTTCAGCAAATACACTTGGATTTATCTTATTAAAAGAAAATCTGATGCTTTCCAAGTTTTCCTAAACTACCAACAGCTTGTTGAGCGCCAAGTTAACACTAAAATTCTAGCTGTACAATCAGACTAGGGAGGTGAATATGAAAAGCTAAACTTTTTCTTTCAGAAAAGAGGTATTGCTCACCATGTCTCATGTCCACATGCACACCAACAAAATGCGCAGCAGAACGGAAGCACCGTGACATTGTTGAGAAGGGCCTTACCCTTCTCTCTCAACCTGCCATGCCACTCAAGTTCTGGGATGAGGCATTTCTCACGGCTACCTATTTGACCAATAGGCTTTCTAGCTCCGGCCTAAACTTGCAGATTCCCTTTGAACAATTGTTATCTCAAAAACTTGATTATAGCCATCTTAAAATCTTTGGGTGTGCATGCTAGCCAAACCTACGCCCATTCAACTCACGAAAACTCTCTTTTCGTTCTACTCGTTGTGCCTTCCTTGGCTATAGCTCTCTTCACAAAGGATATAAGTGCTTGGATATTAAGTCCGGTCGGGTCTACATATCACGTGACGTGATCTTTGATGAATCTGTGTTTCCCTTTTTTGACTTGCATCCAAACGCCGGAACACGACTTTGGCAGGAAATCCTTCTTCTTCCATCCAACCTCCTACATGCATCTGATTATGGGGGAGAAGTTACTAGTGATCATATGACTCATTGTTCTACTGATACTTCTCATGATAATCGAGTCGCAAGTATCCAGGTCGGTGAAGAAAATGTGGTGCAGAATGGTCATGAAATCATAGCTCCTCATGCTTGGGAAGACCCGGAGCACGAAGGAGATGCGATGATAGCCCTTGATGGATTCCAAGACGATTCCTTGATACAAATGATTGGCAGCCATCAGACTCAGCAAGATTCAACGAATGAAACAGCAAGCCCAACCAATCACTCTTCGTCACCGACAAGTTCAGAGGCCCTCACGGGATCTTCTGAGACTTCTACGACTGTAGCAGTGCCCCCTCGACCGCATACCAAGTTACAGAGTGGGATTTCAAAGCCTAAAATCCCTATTGATGGAACCATTCGCTATATGCTTGCTAGCACTACAGGAGAACCAACCAATGTTCAAGAAGCGCTAGAAGATATAAAGTGGAAAAGGGCAATGGATGAAGAGTATTCTGCCCTAGTAAAGAACAAAACTTGGCACCTGGCTCCATCACCTCAAGGTAAAAATATAATTGATTGTAAATGGTTGTATAAAATAAAATGAAAGGCAAATGGTTCACTTGATAGATACAAGGCAAGATTGGTGGCTAAGGGCTTCAGACAAAGGTATGGAATTGATTATGAAGATACTTTTAGTCCCGTAGTTAAGATTGCTAGGTTCGGCTTGTACTAAGCATTACAGTCTCAAGAGGATGGGCGCTCAAGGAACTAGATGTGCAGAATGCGTTCTTACATGCACTAGTACAGATCCTCTTATCTCTGACGGGCCCTCACATGCCTGGACTATTGGGCCGTCAGAACCAAGTCATCTCAATCGGGCCTAAATTTGCGCCGTTATAGATGTACTCGTGCAGTCATACTCTAGGCCTAAGTACACATAGCCCGTCACCGATGACACTCATCTGTGACGGGCACAGCTTTAGGCCCGATTGAGATGACCTAGCATATCTCAATCGGGCTCGTCTACAGAGCCCGTCAGAGATAAGGATCATCAGTGACGGGCTCCAAATATGGCCCGATTGAGATGGCTTTAAAGCCCGTCACTGATGATTCGTATCTCAATCGGGCCCTTCTAGAGAGCCCATCAGAGATATGAGTCATCGGTGACGGGCTACAAATATTGCCTGATTGAGATGTGCTTTAAAGCCCGTCACCAATGACTCATATCTGTGTCAGGCTTTTTGTTGATGCCCATTAGAGATAACTGTGCGCCCGTTAGAGATGTCGGTTCATTGGCCCGATTGAGATATATTCGCACTCTATAAATAGACCACCCGACTATTGTCTGAAGTTATCCCACTATTCACTATTTTGGTGGGAGGTTGAAGGGGGCGAATTTTTGTTATTTTTTTCCAAAGCAAAACAGAAAAATCTTAGAAGTAAGTAAAAAGGTAGTAATAATTTTTTTTAATTTAGTAGAATGTTAACTAATATTTTATTAAATTTTGCAGCGATGGATCAAAGTTGGATGAATGCGACAACTTTGAAACGTCATTGCAAGGAGTATAGAGATGACGTTTTAAGTTTTATGAATGTTGCGGAGGAGGATAGGAGAAGAAGAAATAGCAAATACATGTGTTGTCCATGTAGAGATTGCAAGAATGATATTATGTTTAGCGGAGAGGAGGTACACTCTCACTTGATACAACGGGGATTCATGAAGGGCTACACATGTTGGGTGAAGCATGGAGAGCAAGAATCCGGTAGTGGTGCAGCTGCAGACAGAAGTGGTGCAGACAATCATGAAGATGAAGATGAGCATGACATGTTTATACCATCTCCATTGGACGGTGAAATGGTTGATGTGGATCCTGATATGCTGCAAGAGATGTTACGTGACGTTGAGGAGCAAGCTCACAACGAGAGAGATTCCATGAAGTTCAACAGGTTGGTCAGTGACTCCGAGACACCTCTATACACCGGATGCAAGGCAAAGCACACCAAATTGTCAGCTACCTTGGACCTAATGAAGCTGAAGGCAAGTAGTGGATGGACAGACAAGAGTTTTACGGAACTTTTGGGAATATTGAAGGTCATGCTTCCTGAAGAGAATACATTGCCCGAGACGACATATGAAGCAAAGCAGGTTCTGTGTCCCCTGGGGTTAGAGGTCCGTAGAATTCACGCTTGTCCAAACGACTGCATATTGTACCACAAGCAATATGCGGACCTAGATGCTTGTCCTGTGTGCAAGGCTTCTCGATACAAGCGAAAGAAAGTGCGGGGGAGGGAAAGAAGTCAAAGCAGGGTGGTCCGGTGAAGGTTGTGTGGTATCTACCTATCATTGATCTCTTCAAGAGAATATTTGCCAACCCCAAGGAAGCAAAGTTAGTGCGTTGGCATGCCGAAGATAGAAGGAACGACGGTTTGCTAAGGCACCCTGCGGATTCGATTCAATGGAGGAATATCGATCGAATGCACAAAGACTTTGCTGCTGATCCCAGAAACATGAGGATATGTCTGTGTACGGATGGCATGAATCCTTTCGGAGATATGAGCAGTTCTCACAACACCTGGCCAGTTCTTATTGCGAACTATAACCTCCCACCATGGTTGTGCTTCAAAAAAAAATATTATGTTGTGCTTGTTAATCCAAGGTCCAAAACAACCGGGCAATGATATCGATGTGTTCTTGGAACCTGTTATTGATGATCTTGAGATTCTTTGGAAAGAAGGTGTGGAAACCTGAGATGCATACGGTCAGGATAACTTCAAGCTACGAGTTCTATTGTTCTGCACCATTAACGACTATCCTGCACTAGGTAATCTTTCCGGACAAACCGTGAAAGGAAAGAAGGCTTGTTCTGACTGTATGGAACATACACGCAGTAGGTGGCTGAAGAAATCAAGAAAGATGGTTTACATGGGTCATAGGAGATGGCTCCCGCTACGCCACGCCTTTAGAAGAAAGAAGAAAATTTTCAACGGTCGGAGAGAACTTGGAATTGCTCCCAAGGATTTGTCTGGAGACGAAGTCCACGACATGGTCAAAGACATAATTAACGAGTTTGGGAAGAAAAGAAAATGTGGCAAGGGAAATGATAAGGGTATGTGGAAAAAAAATCCATATTTTGGCGGCTACTATATTGGAAAGACCTTGAGGTCCGGCATTGCGTTGATCTAATGCACGTAGAGAAGAACTGCTGCGATAGTTTGCTCGGGCTACTGCTTAATATGCCTGGAAAGACAAAGGACGGGTTGAATGCTCGCCTAGATCTGCAGGAATTGAACATTCGCAGTGAGCTTCAGCCTGTTACGGACGAAGAGACAGGCAGAGTGTACCTTCCACCAGCTTGCCACACATTGTCGAAGGATGAGAAGATCGCAATGCTATCATGCCTGGCTGATATTAAGGTTCTTTCGGGCTATTCAGCAAGGATCAGTAAGTACGTTAAATTGGAGGATCTAAAACTGGTTGGAATGAAGTCTCACGATTGCCACGTGCTAATCACACAGATCTTGCTAGTTGCTATCAGAGGCATTCTACCACCCAAAGTCCATCACACGATCCAACGGCTCTGTGCTTTCTATAATGCAATCGGTCAGAAGATTATAGATCCCGAAGATCTAGATAAGATGCAGGCTGATATTGTCAATACTTTGTATCACTTGGAGATGTATTTTCCACTGTCTTTCTTCGATATCATGGTTCATCTCCCTGTTCATCTAGTGAAACAAACAAAACTATGTGGTCCAGCTTTTCTAAGGGAGATGTACCCGTTTGAGAGGTATATGGGAGTTCTTAAGTCGTACATTCGAAATAGAGCAAAACCGGAGGGAAGCATCATTGAAGGGTACACGACGGAGGAGGTTATTGAGTTCTGCATCGATTACATGGCCGAGACTGATCCTATCGGAGTTCCTGCGTCTCGCCACAAAGGAAGGTTGGCAGGCCTTGGCACAACAGGTAGAAAAAGAATTGTACCCGATCAGGCATCCTATGCGCAGGCTCATTTCACTGTGCTACAACATATGGCCGAAGTAACTCCATACTTTGAGAAGCATCTAGCGAAGGTCCGACAGGAGAACATGGGTCGATCAGATACGTGGATCAACAGAAAACATAGTACTCGCTTCAACGAATGGTTCAAGAATCGTATCGCACGGTCGACCGATGGCCCAAGTGAGATAATACGAAGGTTGGCAAGGGGCCCAAGCTGGGATGTCGACACATGGCAAGGGTACAATATCAATGGATACACATTCTACACCATCAAACAAGATAACAAAAGTACAGTGCAGAACAGTGGAGTTCGTATAGATGCATATCAGAATCAAGCTGGATCGAACACATACTATGACCACATAGAGCAGATCTGGGAGATGAACTACAGGAGCTTCAAAGTCCCTTTGTTTCGTTGCAGCTGGGTGAATATCTGCACTGGAGTAAAAGTCGACAGGGAAGGATTCACTTTATTGGACCTGGCCAAGGTTGGATACGCGGACGAACCGTTCGTCCTTGCGAAGCAGGTCGAGCAGATTTTCTATATATAAGACCCCGCTAACAAGAAGCTGCACGTCGTTAGGGATGGCAAACGAAGAATTGTTGGGGTTGACAACGTCGTCGATGAGAAAGAATATAACCAGAATCTTCATGTGAGACCTCAGATCGACCTTGACGATGATCCCGAAGACGAAGTGGCATACGCTCGTTCTGACCATTCGGAAGGCATATCCTTGTAAACAGAGTCTTCGTAGTACTGTAAATTGCAAATAGATATAAGTAATGAAGTATTTTGTATCGGTGCCTTATGATCTGCATATTTTAAATTCATGTGTGTTTTAAAATTTAATAGCAAATTTACACTGTTTAAATAAGGCATAGGTTAATTATAATAATTTTTTTAAAATTTAATGGCAATTTTAAACTAATTTAATAAGGCATATTTTAATTTAACAGAAATTTTACACCATCTAAAAATGTAATAGCAATTTTAAATCGGGTACAAGTTAATTATAAATAATTTTATAACTTAAATATCATTATTAAATACAACTGATTAGGAATATTTTAATTCTTTAGTGGGATGAGCTTATCTCTATCGGGCATATAAATAATGCCCGTCAGATATGAGCTTATCTCATCAGGCGTATTAGCTCTGCCCGTCATGGATGATTGTCATCCGTATCGGGCTTATTAGTTATGCCCGTCACGGATGATTGTCATCCGTATCGGGCTTAGTGCTTGTGCCCAATGGTGATGACCTACGACTAGGTTTTCTACTGATCCAGATCTGACTCTGGATCGGTAGAAAAACTAAGTTTTTCACTCTCCCTTTCACCCTCACTTGCACTCTCTGTCACAACCGCCGCCGCCGCCTCCTTCCTCTCACTCTCGATCTCTCTCCCGACTGCCGCCTCCTCCTCCTAGACGCTGCCGCCTCCTCCTCCTGGACGCCGCCGCCGCCGCCACCACCGCCTACCAGTAAACTTGTAAACTTGTTCTCCTTTTTGAAGGTAAAAGTGGTTTCTCCTTTTTTTCCCCTAACCTGTAAACTTGTTCAGTTCCTGATGCTTTGTAGTTTGTACCATGCATGTAGTAGTTTGCTGTTGGTTATGCCATGATTTTTCAGTCCATCAGATTATCTTTGCCTGTTAATATGAGTGAAACTTGTGATATACTTCTTGAACTTAGACCATGTTTTTTGAAGTTTATTTATGTTTTGAAATTTCATGGAATTTCTATAAGGTTCTGTGGAGTACACTACTGTTAATAAATATGTGCTAACCCTAGTGTAAAGTGAAAATATGTGCTAATAATTTACTCTTTTGTGATAGAACTGTTTGTGATAGAACTGTTTGTTCACATAAAACATTGCTAAATAAATGTGTGTTTTTTAAAAAAATTCTATGTAAAAGTTGCTTTAAGAAATCATATCAATCTATTTGGACTTTGGATCATTGGAAAATCATGTATAAGAGTAGGGAAGACTGGCTTTTTTTTCATTTTGGCCACTTCCTCTATATCTGTCCTCTTCCTGCCACCATTACTCTGTGATGATTTCTTGATAAATGACCAGTGATGAATGCTCAAGAACAGACCATCTACACTTGTTCTTTTTATTTGGGGGCACTACACTTTCTCTTTTTTGCATAAAAACAGACTATCTACACATGTTCTTTTTTTTGGGGAACTTCACTTGTTCTTTTTGCATAAGAACAGACCATGTACACTTGTTCTTTTTATTTGGGGGGCACTACACTTTCTCTTTTTTGCATAAAAACAGACTATCTACACTTGTTCTTTTTTTTGAGAACTTCACTTGTTCTTTTTGCATAAGAACAGACCATCTACACTTGTTCTTTTTTTTGGGGAAGTACACTTGCAAATGATTGTAATTGATGCACAATTTCTAAGCAAAACTGAGGCCATATCTTAACCTTAGCATAAGTTATATACACAACCAAAATAAGTTTTTCTATAAATTTTTTTAACTTTCTTGCCGTACAACAGTTGTATAGAAAGTGTCGCAGCAAGGCGAACCCATGTCAACGACTGCTAGTGGGACAACATCGAGCCGGGCTACTAGGACCCAGAATAAGATCCCTAAGGAAGTGTACACCATAACAAAGGTGGACGATCTGAGATTTCCGACGGCTCCTGCGAAAGCTGTCAAAAAGTTCGCCATAATATGCGGAATCCTCGGGAGGCGGAACTTCACCATATTGAAGGACCACATCGATCTGGTCCCACAAGAAGAAAAGATGAGGCCTGGAAGCAGTTCAAGGAAAGCTTCGAATACCCCCCAGAGGCCGAGGCAAGACTCAAGCGGCAGGCTATCCGCAAGATGGGCAACTTGTGGAAAAATTTCAAAACCACGTTGGTCACCGACTACGTCCTTAACGCTGCCCAGCCAGAACCATTCGGGAAGTACCCGTTCATCTCACGGGTCGTGTGGGAAGAGTTCCATGCCGCAAAGTCAACCCCTGAGTCTCGGGAAAAAAGCGAGGCCTATAGGAGGTTGCAGGCAAAAAACGTTCACCCGCACCGGCTTGGCACCGGAGGCTACGCCGGGAAGCAGCACGAATGGGTCAAGGAGGACGAAGCTGCTGCTGAATCTAACACGCCGCCAGTACTTGGTGATATCCCGACCACCCGAGCAAGGAATTGGGCAAGGGCGAGGGTGAAGAAGAATAGTGATGGAACACTAACGTTCCCAAATACCAAAGATCAAGCGGTGTACCAGAAAATTGTAAGTACCACACGTAGATTATGTTTCGGTAGGTTGTATCGTACTCTTGAATAAATTCGTCCTAACTGCATCGCAGGTCGACCTGACTGTTGAGAGACAGTCCTCCCAAGAGGTCTGCTCACAAAGACGCGAGGATGACGTCCTCACGAAAGCGTTGGGAAGCGAAGAACACCGTGGACGGACAAGGGGCATTGGCTCCAATGTTCCATGGAAGCTTGGGTTTCCCCAATACGCGTGGCAGTACAGGAAGCACAGGTTTTCAAAGGCGCAGAAAGATGCACGCCTGAAGGCACAACTTCGGGACGAGATTAGAAACGAGCTCCGAGAAGAGTTCGATTCCAAGTTGTTATAAGTGGAGGCTCGGGTGGAGGCACGTCTTAGGGAAAGCGAGCTTGCTGCCGCTCCCATAGTAGAAACGAGCCCCACGTAGAGGCGTAGCAGCTGCGCATCTATTGGGACGGCGGCACAAGAAACACCAGCCCCCAATGCGGTGGACCACATAACGGTAAAACCAACACAAAACGTATATGTTCTCCCCTAACCACAGTACATTATAACATATTATAAAGATACGTATGAATCTAATGCAGGGACCCACATCGTGCACTCTAGTCGTTAGGGTGACAAAGGACTTTGCAATTCCTGCCGCAGAGGGTCTTGCGTTCAAGCCCACGCCGGAGACCCGAGTGCATGGGGGGTAGCTGCTAGCCGACCATGCAAAAGTTCAAGTGGACATGGTGAAGTCCGATTGGGTTGGCTTCACTCTCCCGCTCCCACCAAATGACGAGGTTCTGACCCTTGAAGCTGCACGCGGGACCTTTATCCAATGGCCCAAGCAGAACATTCAGATAAATTTAACTCCTAGGCCAGCACCAAGTGCTCGTCCGGCGCCGCCGCCGCCACGTCCCCCTCCAGCTCTTGTATCTACCCCTCCTGCCGTTGAAAAAGGAGATCAAGATCTCCAATTACAGTATGATTCAGATTTTGGGGATGATGGACAAGAGGTCAGCAGCAGAGCGTTCCTCCCCCCAGTCTCCACAAAAAGAAAGAGGGCGATATCTTCTCCACCCAAGCTTGGATCACGCAAAAGAGCTGCTGGAAGGGGGAGAGGAAGAGGAAATGTGGAAGGGCTGCTTCTGGCTCCAAAGAAGCTAGATCTTGGCAAGGCGCCATCAGCTCCTAAAGAATTCACATTAGGCATGCCATTGGTTGGAGACGACGCCTTATCAAAGATAGGCCCTGCATGCAAGGAGTTGCATGGGTACTATATGGAGAGGTCCAACGCAAGGAGGAAGCATAGAGAGACCTCCATGACGGGCCAGCACGATAGACAGCCGTTCCTCGGCTCTGAAGCCTTTATCGCCGTAGACTTTCAAGATCTATGGGACCTCTACAGGGTGCGAGCGGTCGACACCAATCTCCTTAAGTGCTACTCCTTGTGAGTATTCTTGCATACGAGATATGGTAATAACTATCCTTGTATTACGCTTACCCTAATTCGTGTCTTGCTTCTAGGTTAACTTGGAAGCATGTCCATCGTAATGCTCCCCATGTTGCTTTGCTCGATCCAAGTGTCGTCAACGAGACAACTATGAATTACGATCGAGCCAGCATGGTAGAATATATCAAGGACTGCTTATGGTCCCGCCAAGACAAGGACTTCATTATGTGTGCCTACTCTGAACAGTAAGCGTGTTCCCTACTTACAGTCAAACCTGCGACACGTATAGTTTTAGTATTTAACTTGCAATTTATTAATGTCGCAGTCGTCATTGGATTCTCCTGGTCATAGTGCCGAAGTGGAGTTTGGTATACTACCTTAACTCCAATATCAAAAAAGAAATATACGATTGGTCGGCGATCGAAGCTGCCTTGAACAATGCCTGGGATCAATACGTGGCAAAAGGCGGGAGGCATAAGGAAGGGCATCCCACACTCGGTCACAAAAAAGACTTTCCAATACGTCAACAAGTTGGCGACCAGTGTGGGTTCCACGTCTGCTATAACATGAGGACTCTCGCAGACAAGGTGACATTGCTCGACCTTGAGGTGTGTGCTTCAGTTGTTTATATACATTAGAGAGGAGATAGCACGATTCATACTAACTTTCCAATTATGTAGACTAACTTGACGCCTCGCATGCAGAAAAAACTTTCGGCGATTTCGGAAATCAACTTCAATATCATTAGAGAGGAGATAGCACAATTCATACTAGATGATCTCTTGTCGCCGAAAGGAATGTTTAGAGTCAAATCCTAGCGGAAAGAAATGATTTTGCGACAAACATTTGATTTTTGTAAATATTCTTTGTAATACAATTATGCACGTTCTTCTGTATATATTTGCATTTCTTAATTACATATATACTTGTTCCAATTTATAACTCAGTTTTACAGGTTTTGATGCATGTCGGCGGTTTTGTGAATTGGCTGTGAATTGGCTGTGAATTAGGAATGCTGGGAATGGGGTTGCTGGGACTGCCATTTTTTGCAGCGGGCATGGCTAGCAAAGGCTTGAGGTTAGCCAGAAAAACGAATTTTATTTTTTTTGCTAACATAGTCATCCCTGACGGGCATTTTAGTAATGCCCGAAAGCGATAATCATCCGTGACGGGCTCCTAAGAAAGCCCGATAGGGATATAGTCATCTCTGACGGGCTCCTAATATAAGCCCGATAGAGATAAGTCATCCGAACCAGGAATATTTTGACTCAACCGGTGGGGTCAAACCTATCGGTGACGGGCTCTTTGGTAAAGCCCGTTAGCGATGGTAGTCATCGGTGACGGGCTGAGTAGTTTGCCCGATTGAGATTAGTCATCCGTGACGGGCTCTACCCAACATGGTTTGACTTGTATTTCTTGATCAATCTTATCTGTGACGGGCTATATTGTTAGGCCCGATTGAGATAACGTCCATCCGTGACGGCCTTGTGCCCGATTGAGATAGTTTCTCACATCACTGACCTTTGGTCAGTGACGGAGGCCCTACCCGATAATGATGAGGGTTAATGCCCGTTAGAGATAGCTGATCCCGCTCTAGTGATGGCATTCTAGAAGAGGAGGTCTACATGAGACAACCGCCTAGGTATGAAGGTAATTCACAGCTTGTTTGTAAACTTGACAAAGCAATCTATGGTCTAAAACAAGCACCTCGAGCTTGGTACTCTAGATTGAGTCATAAATTATATCAACTAGGCTTTGTGGCATCCAAATCAGACACATCTCTGTTTATATACAACAAACATGGGATAACAATGTATATGCTAATCTATGTTGATGACATTATTGTTACTAGTTCCTCCAGTGATGCAGTTACAGCCTTGCTCAATGACATGAAAACAGACTTTGCCTTGAAAGATCTAGGTACTCTTCATTATTTCCTGGGAATTGAAGTTAAACAAGTGCCAGATGGCATCGTACTGAATCAATCCAAATATGCAATGGATATTTTAACCAAAGTTGGTATGGAAGGCTGTAAGACAGCACCTGCACCGTTGTCTGTTTTAGAAAGACTAACTGCGCAAGGGGGAGAAATATTAAGGGTGAGTTCTTCCCCCTCCTTTCCCAACTCACATATCTCTTTTTTCGCGCGTACGTTTTTCAAACTACTAAACGGTGTGTTTTTTTGCAAAAAGTTTCTATATAAAAGTTGCTTAAAAAATCAAATTAATCCATTTTTGAAAAAAAATTAGCTAATACTTAATTAATCACGTGCTAATGAACTGTTCCGTTTTCTGTGCGCGTGGGATGGGTTGGGAACGCTGAGAAACGAACAAAGCCTAAGTACTGAAGACAGTACAAGGCACAGAAGTATAGTAGGTGGCTTGCAATATCTGACACTTACTAGACCTGATTTAGAATTTGCGGTAAATAAGGTATGTCAATATCTTCATACACCCACTTCAGATCATTGGTCTGCAGTAAAGAGGATACTTAGATATATTAGAGGAACAATTGATGTTGGCCTGCAGTTTAGGAGAAAGTTCTCTGTCGATCAGTACATTTTCTGATGCCGATTAGGTTGGGAGCCTAGATGATCGAAGATCTACTGGGGGGTTTGCAATATATTTGAGATCAAACTTGATTTCTTGGAGTGCTAGAAAGCAGTCGACGGTTTCTCGTTCGAGTACTGAAGCTTAGTACAAGGCAATGGCCAATGCTACTGCAGAGGTAATTTGGTTGCAATCAGTTCTTAAAGAACTTGGGATTAAGCAGTCAGAGATGCTCACATTATGGTGTGACAATTTAGGGGCCACATATTTGTTGTCAAATCCAGCCTTTCATGCTATAACAAAGCATATTGAGATAGATTATCATTTTGTGCGTGAAAGAGTTGCAGACAAGATGTTAGATGCCAAGTTTATTGCTTCGGCAGATCAAGTGGCTAATGGATTCACTAAAGCTTTGCCAACACAAGGACTTAGAAATTTTATGCGCAATCTTAACTTAATCAAGTTATGATTGAGGAGGAGTGTAAACAGATAGATAACAAAGGTTATCTCTTCATGAGATAACGTGCTATGATCTGATAAGATAGAGTTTGTTAGTTGTTTTCTGTTAGTATCTTATCAAGATGTAACTCAACTTGTAAGCCACACCAAGGGTTTTTCTTGGCTCCTATAAATAGATCTGTACGGCCTCTTATGGGAGGTGAGAACACTTCCACAACTTACAGTTATAAGCTTCACTTGTAACTTGCAAGAAGGGCATTTTGCGTTAGGGCATAAAAAAGAAAACTTTTACGATACAATATACTATACTACCAATATATAAAAGGGTATCTTAGGAATTTGCTAAAGTCGAAAAGAGTATTTTTAGTAATTTCGTATTTCACTTCAATCAACTTGTAACCTGACTACTGCTTTGTAAAATTAACACAATACATTATTACAAGTTGATTATACTAATGATCGATCGATGCTGTCGTGGGTATCCAGTCATCTGTCGTCAAGTTGATTATAAAGAAGGCAAATTTTGGGTTTCTCTCATTATTTTTACAAGTTGATTCCGGTGATTGATTGTTGCACGTCCATGGCGCCTCCTTGTCGTGGCCTGTGCTCAATGGAAATTTACCAATTGGAGATTTTTACGAGGGAAAACATGCGTCTCTCTTTCTTTTGAAGTAGGGTTATAGAGTTCTTTGGTTTTATAACTACAAAACAATCTCAAATAACCTGTCTCCACTGTTATCCATGTAAATATACTTACTTTGAAAAAAAGTCCGAACAACCCCCTCTCTCCGTGGAACACGTTGGTCTTGATCTTACCATCCATGTCAAAAAAAAAAAGCACCTTACTTGGTCACGTTGGTCGACATTTTCCCTAAAAAAGTTTAGACATTTTCCCCTTGATGATCTCGTTGCACCTTCCTTGGTCGAACTGTAGGCACATTGGCTTCACCGCGGTCCCTCTTTGGTGGACGAGGGAACACCTTGGCCCTTGTATTGGGTGGAACAAGCTGACAGAGATTATGCTTCTTGAGGTGCTTGAATAAATCAGACCCCGTTAGGGATGGAGAACCCGTACGGCGCCAAGTGTTAGTATTAATCCTGACTAGTAGGCATGATATATCCTTGCATGTGTTGTGAAAGGACAGCAAACGTGATGTGTTTATGTGTAGATGTGTTTGCATGGTAGACTAGCTAATTAGTTAGTGCATAATTAGTTAGTGTGTGTGTTTTGCATGGATTAGTTGGAGCGATTCCTCAGCGTTGTTAGCTGCACAGAGGAAGCGGGCGTCTCATGCCGGTTCGTGGAGCACGGCATGCAGTAGTTAGTGGCTGTGCATGTATGGATCGTGCGAGCGTATATCTGTGTGAGACTCGACCATCAGGACGTTGCTCGGCGTGTAAGTCACGTCGTCGCCTGAGCCTTATAAGCTCCATGTAAATTCTGTGTTTGAGTGTGTGAGTCACAGATAAAGAGAGAAAAGGGCAGTTGTTGCCGCAAAACTTCCCTGTGTTCATCTCCATTGAGCCATACAGAGAAAAGCTGAGTGCGCGTGCGTCGCCATTTTCGATCTATCGTGTGTGTCCACTATAATTTGCTACTCGTGCGTGTGTGTCATCGCTTGAGTTTGCTGCTCGCGTGAGTTTGCTGCTCCGTGAGTTCTTCGCATCCTTGGGCAAAGCTAACAATTGGTATCAGAGCGAGGTGATGGCTCGTGACAAGTCGCCGGAGGGAACGCCACTGAGTGGCGGCAGCAACGGCGGTGGCGGCGGTCATGGTGGTGCCGTGGTGGCGGCACGACCGGTCAGCAAGGTTGTCTCTATGCATTACCCAATGCTAAGTGACACAAACTACGGCGTGTGGGCCGTAAAGATGAAGATCATCCTACGCCATCTTGGTGTATGGGCGGCAATAATTGGCGAAGGATCGTTGGTCGGAGAAGAGAAGGACATCGAAGCTCTCGCCGCCATCTCTCAAGCTGTGCCGGATGCCGTGATGATGGCCATCGCGGACAAGGACACGACAAAGGAGGCTTGGGAGGCCATAGAGAAGATGAACGTCGGCGAGGATCGAGTCAAGAAGGCGCGGCTACAAGCATTGAAGAGGCGATTTGATCGCTTGTACATGGAGGATTCCGAGACTATCGTGGAGTTCTCACCGAAGCTCACCGCACTAGTGGGGGAGATGCGTTCTCTCGGTGCTAAGGTAAAGGATAGTGTTGTTGTGGAGAAATTGTTTAGTGCTGTTCCCGACAAGTTTCTTCACATTGTTGGCACCATCGAGCAATGGGGTGACGTGTCAAAGATGTCCGTGGCGGAGGCAATCGGGCGCTTGAGGGCGTTCGAGGAATCCTTGAAGGGTCGGCGTCGCGAACCGGAGGGTGAGCATTTGTTGCTCACACGTGCACAGTGGGAGAGTCTCTCACTCAAAGAAAAAAGGAATGACAACCGTGGTGGTGGCCACGGCAAGGCTGGTGGTGGTCGTAGTGGCGTGCGTTGCCGCGACAACGATGACGGCACAAGCAGCGACTCTGACAACAGCGAGCGCAAGACGGACGGCAAAAAAGGCAAGTGCTACAACTGCGGAGTTCGTGGGCACTTTGCTAGCGATTGCCGCAAACCGAAGGAGGAAGAGGCCCTCCTCGCGACGGTGGACGACGAACCGTGTCTCCTGTGATGAAGCGCTGGAGAATAAAGTCAAGATTAGGGGGAAATTTGTTAGTATTAATCTTGACTAGTAGGCATGATATATCCTTGCATGTGTTGTGAAAGGACAGCAACGTGATGTGTTTACGTGTAGATGTGTTTGCATGGTAGACTAGCTAATTAGTTAGTGCATAATTAGTTAGTGTGTGTGTTTTGCATGGATTAGTTGGAGCGATTCCTCAGCGTTGTTAGCTGCACAGAGGAAGCGGGCGTCTCATGCCGGTTCGTGGAGCACGGCATGCAGTAGTTAGTGGCTGTGCATGTATGGATCGTGCGAGCGTATATCTGTGTGAGACTCGACCATCAGGACGTTGCTCGGCGTGTAAGCCACGTCGTCGCCTGAGCCTTATAAGCTCCATGTAAATTCTGTGTTTGAGTGTGTGAGTCACAGGTAAAAAGAGAAAAGGGCAGTTGTTGCCGCAAAACTTCCCTGTGTTCATCTCCATTGAGCCATACAGAGAAAAGCTGAGTGCGCGTGCGTCGCCATTTTCGATCTATCGTGTGTGTCCACTATAATTTGCTACTCGTGCGTGTGTGTCATCGCTTGAGTTTGCTGCTCGCGTGAGTTTGCTGCTCCGTGAGTTCTTCGCATCCTTGGGCAAAGCTAACACCAAGGAGGAAGGCGCCAAGCTGACACAAACTCGCAAGTCATCATGTCAACGCTGAAGACATATAGGCTCCTGTGCTTCTCATCCTCCTCGTAGAAATCACCCACCATGAGAAAAACGACACCATCCTCCTCGCTGCTCAACATGGGCTGGGTCGGCGAGGTGTTCGTCGGCAGCCCTGACCTCCTGAACCCCTCCTGCTCCCACAAGCTCCCGACACGGATGCTACCAACCTTGTGCCACTGCCTTTAGTTCGGCATCAAATTCCACATGGATAATAGCATGTCGCAGGGGGGGGTCGGTGTTGTATCCCTCGATGGAGACGAATCTGATCGAGTCGCCGACACAACGGATATCGCGATACTGTGACGGCAGAGCAGTGAGATAGAGCGAGTCAAAATCAACGTAGCATCCAGTGGGTAGTTCAATGTAACCAAATTGCACGTCGTCGTTGTTACCAGACATGAGATCTTGGCAGCTGCAGAAAAGGATGCCTTGTCCAAGATCCACCCAGTAAGCGGAGCCTTGGAACGAGAAGGCGTGATAAGCATTGAACTTCTTTGGCTTCTCGGAAGGGAAGATGGGCCTTCTCGTTCCCCAGCAATGGCGTTCGAATGGTGCCGATGACGGTAGCAGACAGAGGACTTGCGGTAAATATCTGTCAGCCCCTGCACCGGCGTCCATGTCCATTGCCATGAGGACAAGGAGGTAACCGCCGCCGTCGCCATGGCTGGTTTTCGCTTCTTTTCCCCTCTTCTTCGAGGCGTTGGCGTCGATGGCGCGGATCGTAAGTCCAGTCGACGGTGGATCACACTACGTGAAATATGTTTACGGTAGACCGTAGACTGCAGTCCACAGCCCACGGGTATTTCTATTTCACGATAAACTAGTCTTGCTCGGTTTCGGACAAAGACGTAATTTCAGACGTATATACTATTCCCTCTCTGTTACATATTCAGGCCCTGTTTGACGGGTGCTCCTAATCGGCGCGCCTGCGCCGAGGAACCGAGGACACTCCCGCGCCCCACAGGCCCTAATACGCGCTTAGTGTTAAGAACAAATTTAATAGTATAGCTAATTTATGTTATAACTAATATATATATAATATATTAACTATATTGGCTTTATTTTTTCTCTCAGTGCTATGAATTTAATGTAAATATTTTGAAATATGTGTATAGCTAAGTTATATTTGACTTATAACTCATTATTATAAAAAGATATATATACAGTTAAAAATCAAAGTTTAAAACCTTGTATTTCGTCTAATATGCATCCTTGCCGGTCGCGCCGTCAGCGCCGCTGCCTGCCCATAGCAGAACCCCTTGCCGCCGATGCATCACCAACAAGTAGCAGCCATTTTTGGGCTCCTGTCGAGCTAGCAGCTAGGAGCCGCATGTGTTCGTCCTCGCCCTTGCAAGCGCGCTTGCCCATGCGTCACTCTGGACTTCCTCCGCGTGTAGCTTCGCCACTAGCAGCCATGGCCCTCTGGTGGCGGCCGCGTCTAAGGCTGTAAATGGATGGACCCATAGACGATGATCTATAAGTAAATTTTCGGGTTGACTTATTTACAGGTTATCTATTTATTTAATTTCGTGGGTTGACTTGTAACATTATCGTGTGTCGATGGTGGCCTGCCTCGTCACCGCTGCTACCTACGAGGAGAAAGAGAATGAGAGGAGAAAAAAAGAGGTGGGGAAAAAGAAAAAAAATGTAACTGATGATATGATCATCAGACCACCGTATATATTTTATCACATTTCACTAATATTTGAAGAATTGACTTAGCGAGTCTGATTATAATCAACCTATAACGTCAGCAGAAAATGCTTTACAAATCATTGAAAGAATCAATTTGCATCGGCTGGAGACGTTATTATTGATTTTGTAGTTGAGAGAGCGATTCCGCCGAGCATAAGAGAGTAGGGAGGCACAATAGACGTATTCCTTCGTAGAATCCACCAGGCCCATCTATTGCGACGTGTTCACCAGCCCATCAAAAGGCCCAAGCAACCACCGCATCACCCGTCGCTCCAGCAGCCACCTGCGCCGTGCCCCCGCTTGCCTTGTCCGCTACCTCCCAATCGTCTCCCGCCGCCGCCGCCGCCGCCGCCGCGAGGGCCGCCTGTCCGGCCGGTCTGGGAAGTGGGTACCTCGTCCCTTGTCCGGTGTCCAAATACCAGCGCGCCATGGGCTTTGCTGAAGAGGATCCCCGTGCGCGGCCGCGACGCTCCGCCGTCGTCGTCGGCGAACAGCCGCCGCACAGGACGGTTTCCTTCCTCCTCCCTCCGCGAGTCTCGCTCCACGCAAGTGGCGTGTTTCCGGTCTCTACCAATATGAGCCCCGCATGTCAGTGAATGGCAACCGCCACGTCAGTTTTGCCTTCCGCCCCTCTCGTCGCCGAGAGCCTATTCAAACACACCGCCTTGGCGCTTCGGCGATAACCGCCGCAACAACAAACACCTCGCCTTTCTTCCCCTTCCCCACCCCCCCTCCCCCCCCCCCCTCTCTCCCCCTTCCTCTCTCTCTGGCTGCTCGCCGGCGACGAGAGAGGGGCAGGAAGCAGCACACGATCCAATTCGTGAGGATGGGAGCGCTTGGGTCATCATGGCCTCCGGCAGCGGCGGTGGCGGGGGCGCGGCGCAGCCCCTGCAGCTGGCCGCTGCGTGGGTCTTGATGGCGTCAGGCAGCCGCGGGATAGCGGCGCGTCCCACGCAGTGGCTGGCCGTGGCGCCGTTCGAGAACGGGCAGTACCTCTTCGCCGACGAGTCCGGGGAGCGCGTGCGCACCGACCGCCACCGCGGGCTGATCAACACGGTGTGGTGCGTGCAGATCCTGGAGGGAGACTCCCCGCACATCTTGCTCCCCGGCGCCTACGGCCGCTACGTCGCCGTCATGCCCATGGGCGCGGGCGAGGATCACATCGGCAACCTCATCACCCAGCGCGTCTTGGAGACGATGGACACCGACGTCATGTGGCGCACCCTCCCGGGCCCGAGAGACGGAGGCGTCGTTCTCATCAACGCGAGCTCGTACAATGGAGTTCTGAGGGCCCTCCGAGCCAACGGCAAGTACCAACGCTGGAACACGGGCGTCAGCCTCCAGTACTTCGACCGCTTCAACGCGCGCTTCAGCTCGATGATGGAGTGGGAGGTTCAGGTCATCCCCACGAGGGTGCAGTTCCAGGTGGGAGGAGCAGCAAGGGTGAGTTCATTACCCTCATTTCTTGCACCGTTCTTGGTGGTTCCACAAACTCGATTGGCGATTGATCTGTTCGGCCATTATTGCAAATAGCAGTTCTGTTTCTACCATTTCTGCTGCGCGAAATTTGTGGAGACGTATGTGTTCTAGGTATTGTCTGATCAAAGTCTTGCTTTGCCATGCTCTGTTAGTTCTGCAAATACTAGTCTGCCTGTTGTGGCCAGTTCTCCAAACCTTTACATTTGATATATTTGTTCAGATATTAACAGACTTGTTT
The DNA here is from genome assembly GCA_008326285.1 of Oryza officinalis. Lineage (NCBI taxonomy): Eukaryota > Viridiplantae > Streptophyta > Magnoliopsida > Poales > Poaceae > Oryza > Oryza officinalis. The sequence goes on along the minus strand of BDMV01000003.1, from coordinate 49,608,816 downwards.
TTGCTGATTCTTGGTCTGCGATAAGCTTCAACTTGTGTTAATGATTGTGTTCTTTGGAGAGTCTAATTCTGATGATAGGATCATTCAGTGGTAGTTATAATTGATCGTCAGTATTGACAAAATTTGTGGACTCTAGTTTTGCTGCACCTTTTTGTAACTGCAAACTCGGTTGCAAGCAGCTAGCTATTGCCGAATAGTTTCTGGTTAAAATTCTTAAGGCAAAAGTAGTTTCCTTCTTGCTTCAGGTGTTAATTTGTGGATTGGGTTCTTAAATGAGATGCATCTATGCCAAATTAGCGCTCATGTGCAAGTGTATTCTATTCCTCAGTGTCCACTAACATAGTTCTAGTCTGCCTCTTGTGGCTAATTCTTCTGTTAGTTCAGAGATTAACGGACTAGTTGTTGCTGATTCTTGGTCTGCAGTAGCTTCAACTTGTGTTACAGATTATGTTCTTCGGTTGATTAAATTCTGATGACAGATTGTTTGGAATTAAGTTCTGATGATAGGATCAATAAATGATTGCTACAATTGGTTGTCTGTACTGAAAAGTTCTTTTACTGCACCTTTTCTGTAACTGCAAACTCAATTACAAGCAGCTAGTTTTTGTCGAAAGGTTTCTGATTGATTGTCTTTGAAGCAGAAGTAGTTTCCTCCTTTAGATGTCAATTGGATGAATTGGGTTCTTATAAATGAGATCACTATTTGTGTCATCTATGTCAAATTAGCGCTCATGTCCAAGTCTGTTTTCATACCTCTGTATCCACTGTCCACTAACATCTTTCTTCGAATTTGCATAAGCAGCTTTGTGGGCTACGGCGCCGAGGCTCTGTAGAGATACAAGTCAGTGTTAGTGTGGCTGATCATGATGGAAACTTCAATATCCCGGGCGGGGAAATTCTGTTGGTCTCTGGAAGGAGTCTGATTGAGCTGGGCAGTGCCCTGGAAGAACGATTCAACGCTCGCTTCATCTCGATGATGGAGTGGGAGGTTCAGGTCATCCCCACGAGGTTCCAGGTGGGACGAGCAGCAAGGGTAAGTTTCTTGCACAGTTCTTGGTGGTTCTACAAACTCGATCGGCTATTGATCTGTTCAGCCATTATTGCAAATAAGTTATGTTTCTACCATTTCTATTGCACGAAATTTGTGGAGATGTATATATTCTAGGTATTGTTTGATCAAAGACCTGCTCGGCCATTCTCTGTTAGTTCTGCAAATACTGGTCTGCCTGTTGTGGCCAATTCTTCAAACCTTTACAGTTAATCTATTCGTTCAGAGATTAACAGACTTGTTCTTGCTGATTCTTGGTCTGCGATAAGCTTCAACTTGTGTTAAACATTGGTTCTTTGGAGAGTCTAAGTCTGATGATAGGATCTTTCAGTTGTAGTTATGATTGGTCGTCAGTATTGATAAAAATTGTGGACTCTAATTTTGCTGCACCTTTTTGTAACTGCAAACTCGGTTGCAAGCAGCTAGTTGTTGTCGAATGGTTTCTGATTGAAATTCTTTGAAGCAAAAGTACTTTCCTTCTTGCTTCGGCCTTCAGGTGTCAATTTGTGAACTGGGTTTTTAGATGAGATCATTATTTGTATCATCTATGCCAAATTAGCACTCTTGTCCAAGTCTGTGTTTATACCTCTGTGTCCACTGTCCACTAACATCCTTCTTCAAATTTGCATAAGCAGCTTTGTGGGCTACGCTGCCGAGGCTCTGGAGAGATACAAGTTGGTATTAGTGTGGCTGACCATGATGGGAACTTCAATGTCCCGGGCAGAGTAATTCTGTCGGTCCCTGGAAGGAGTCTGATTGAGCTGGGCAGTGCCCTCGAAGAACGATTTGGCAGCAATTTTCGCTTCCAGGACATGTCCATCTTTATTCGAGTGGCAGTTTTAGATTCTGGAACATGTCCATCTTTATTCGAGCAGGCAACTTTGGGCAGCCCTTCCCTCTACTCACTGGCCTTCCCATTGGACTTGATGACGTTGACGTCGTGGTGTTCATGGTTGGTACATCAGGTGAGAAACTGAGAACTGATGAACTCCCCCAATTAGTCTTCTGCACACTATTGTTCTTCTGTCAGAAACAGGGAGCTATTATTTTGTTTTGTGAAACAGTTAATCACACTATCACAGTACTGAAATGTGAAGAAAGAAATGGAGGAACATGCGTATTTGAATCCAGAATACATATTATTTGTTGGTTACTCGATCTCATTAGTTCTTGGCTTCGTAGGATATTATTTTGGGATAATGTTGAGTGTGTAGTATACACAACATCCCATTTTTAAAATGTTTAACCCACAACAAATGTGATTGCAGAAGTTGGGTACCGTTTTGTTTCTTTTACATTCTGACTGGTTAATACATTTGTCAAATGGACAATCATCCATGCAGAAGAAAATTGATCATTCTATGGTCCTTAACCCAGAAAACTGATCCACCAAATAGTTACTATTGTTCAAACAAATGCATTTCAGTATCCCCGTGTTCAACCATGTTATTCGGTACAAAACAATTAGTCTGGCAGAAATTTTTTTGTTTAGCTGTGAGTTTTACTAGTGGAAAGTGTGATGACAGAAAAGGTATATCCAGCGTCTCGGTGAAGATAAATATGTACTACACTAAATACCTATGCTGATACAAAATAGTCTGGCAAAAAACTAATGTTTAAATATGCTTTCTTGATGATGGGTCTGCAAACCTCTCTTATACTTAATCTTTTCGTTGAGAGATTAACAGACTTGTTCTTGCTGATTCTTGGTTTGCGATAGCTTCAACTTGTGTTAAATATTCTGATGATAGGATCATTCGGTGGTAGTTATAATTGGTGGTCAGTATTGATAAAATTTGTGGACTCTAATTTTGCTGTACCTTTTTGTTACTGCAAACTCGGTTGCAAGCAGCTAGTTGTTGTCGAATGGTTTCTGATTGAAATTCTTTGAAGCAAAAGTACTTCCCTTCTTGCTTCAGGTGTTAATTTGTGAATTGGGTTCTTAAATTAGCAGTCATGTCCAAGTCTATTCTACTCCTGTGTGTCCACTAACATAGTTCTAGTCTGCCTCTTGTGGTTATTTCTTCTGTTTAATTCAGAGATTAACAGTCATGTCCAAGTCTATTCTACTACTCTGTGTCCACTAACATAGTTCTAGCCTGCCTCTTGTGGTTATTTCTTCTGTTTAGTTCAGAGATTAACAGACTAGTTCTTGCTGATTCTTGGTCTGCAGTAGCTTCAACTTTTGTTACAGATTAGGTTCCTTGGTTGATACAATTCTGATGATAGGTTGTTTGGAACGTTAAGTTCTGATGATAGGATCAGTTAGTGATAGCTATAATTGGTCGTCAGTACTGATAGGTTCTTTTGCTGCACCTTTTTGCAACTGCAAACTCGATTACAAGTAGCTAGTAGTTGTCGAAAGTGTTTCTGATCGAAATTCTTTGAAGCAAAAGTAGTTTAGTTTCCTTCTTGCTTCAGGTGTTAATCTGTGAATTGGGGTCTTAAATGAGATCAATATTTGTGTCATCTATGCCAATTTAGTGTTCTTGCCCAAATCTGTTTCATTCCTGTCTCCACTAACATACTTCTTCAAATTTGCATAAGCAGCTCTTTGGACCAAGGCACCAAGTCAGTATTGGCATGGCTGATTATAATGGGAACTTCAATGGCCCATGCAAATTAAATCTCTCAATCATTGGAAGGAGTCTGATTCAGCTGGGCAATGCCCTGGAAGATCGATTTGCGATGGTTTTAGCTTCAAGAACTTTATTCGAGCAGGCAACCTTGGGCAGCCCTTCCCTCTGCTCACCGACCTACCCCATGAAATTGACAACATTGACGTCATCATGTTCATGGTTGGTACACTAGGTGAGAAACTGACAACTGAACTCCCTCATTCTGTCATCTGCACACCATTGTTCTTCTGTCGGAAATAGGGAGGAGCTCGACCTTTTCTTTTGTGACATTGTCATCACACTGTCACAGTAATGAAATGTGAAGAAAGAAAAGGAGGAACATGCATATTCAAATCCAGAATACATATCATCTGTTGGTTTCATTAGTTCTTATGATTGTGGTTTTTATTGGATAATGTAGAGTTTCTAGCGTACGCAACATCCGACATTTGAAATGTTTAACCCACAACAAAATGAAATGTTATGTGATTGCAGAAAGTTGTTACAGTTTTGATCCTTCTACAATCTGATCGGTTAATAAATTTGTCAAAAATGGACAATCATCCTTGCAGAGGAAAATTGATCATTCTATATTACTTAACCCAGAAAACTGATCCACCAAATAGAAGTTACTACTGTTGAACAAATGCATGTAGTTCAGTATCCCCTTGTTCAATTATGCTATTTGATGAGTTCTTGTGGCAGCAAAATTTTTGTTTAGATTTAAGTTGTGTTAGTGTAAAGTGTTATGATAGAAAAAGGTATCCAGAACGTCGGCGAATTGATGTAATAAATACCAATGCTGATACAAAAGAATTAGACTGGCAGAAGACAAATGTTTAAACTATATGCTTCATGCTGATGGGGTTTGCCTGCTTTCATTCTATACTATAGTCACTTCTTTGTGGTATGCCTGCAAGGATAACATGAACTAAGCAAACATAAAAATTTTGGTTTGCGCGGGATAAAACATTTCATGGATGTGAGTTAACAGAAATAGTCAAATAGGTATTATCATGATTTACATGGTGGCTCGTTTTCTTAGATATGTTTATATCAGCAAGATGTTAACTGCCTTGCATGTGTTATATTTCCAATGGTACCTACTGAAGGAATGCTCGGTTACTGCCTACTAGTGTTCATAGCATTCCTTTGATCAGCTTATATGCACACAGTAGTACTCTCGATTCATGCTATTTGAGTGGAGATACTGAGGAGTTTGTGTTATATGTCAGGATCTGAAGTAGCACCGTATGGTGCAAAACACTTTCATATGGAGCTTTGCAATCATGAAGACAAGTGCAACAATCTGACTGATCTAGTACAGAGATTGGTTTTCAGGTTATTTAATTTTATAGGCAATAAATTCACGTAGTCTGCATCATTTAGTTTACAGCTGCACTTGCAAATATGGAATATTTAATCATTGTTCATGGTAATTGGTGCAGAATGCGAGAGAGGCTACAGCGATATGGCTATTGGATGTCTTTTGCCAAGGCTGGTGCCCATACTAACCTTTGGCCTTTCCCACAGGTAGTATAATATTAACCCCTAAATGTCTTATAAGTATGCATTGGTTGCAGAAGTTACTCAAAATTGTATTTCTTGGACAGTGTGCATATTGTATGTGTGAAATGGAAATGGAAGGACGTATGTGATTTCAAGACTATTGTTCTTTCTTGAGATGTAATTTGGACTTGGAAGTGATATTTTTAAACCTAACCTTGACTAATGGCTCCTATAAAAAAAGGCCCAGTTATATCAATTGCCTGGTTTACTGAGTTGGAGGCCATTTCTCCTAGGTTTTTATATACTACTCCAAATTGAGGTATTGTTTGAGACATCCCTTTGATGGTTATTAATTTCGTATACTCTTTGCTTTTTAGGAATGCTTTTCTTCACCCGGTGATGTTCCTGAGCTATTTCTTGTTTTTTTTTTAAGATGATGAGCTATTTCTTGGTAACCTTTGCTTTCTAACTCTTGACGGTATTTTCTGTTATATACTTAAGTTTTTTCTTCTTTTTCCAGGCGAACTATACTGGGCCACCATATGAAGGAAACACAACAAGTGTGGTTATTGCTAGAGCTAACCAGATCATTGTTGGAAATGTTGGTGATTCTCTTTCCGTACTCTCAAGAAATGATCAGGTATAGTGATTGTTTTCCTATTAAATGTCTGGCTGGTACCTAATTCACACTTAAAATGATTATATACAATCCTGACATCCACATTGTAAGGGTGTAGCTAGGTTAGTTTGCTATGAATTTTGTATTGCTGGGTGGGATCTGATGAAAAATGGCCTTCTCTATGTTAGGTGGACGCAACTGATGCTCTTGTTATAGCAAAATCGGGATGTTTTATTCAGTTCTTTGTCTGTATTTCTGGACTGAGTATTTCACTGTACAAGGACCGAATGGTGAGAATAAGAGAAGTGGTTGATGAGGCTTTAGGACAGGCGAATATGAGAATGACGGACTCATACATCGAGTATCACCATAAAATCCTCAATGATGATAATGACACCCTTTTTTCTGCTGGAGTCATGTGCAACACGCATGTCTATGTCAAGCAAAGGTTTCGTGGTGGTAGGTAAGTAACAAAAGGTCCCCATTTTAGGCTTGTGAAAATGCTTTGCTCCATAATTGTGATTTGCTAGAGCTTGGCTGAATACCCTTTCTGTGTTAATTATAGGAATTCAGAAAGAGGTCTCCCTTTTCCTGCTGCTATACCTTTCAGGGCATATATTGAAACTCAAGGCTATAAAAAGGAGAGGCTTACAAGGTGGTTCATCGAAAGGAAACTACCGTTCGGATTGATAGAACCTGGTATTGATGACAGAGGTTTTTTTTTGAACAATTCAGCAAAGAAATGTGGCGCCATGTTGTCAGAAGCTTTGGAGAGTACACACAAATGTAGCAGGTGCTTTGATGGCTTCGAAGAAGGTGATATATTTTATGATCCACTTAAGGAGGAGTTGGTCATAACAGTACCCACTATAGAATTCACACCAGAAGCATACAAAAAGGATTGGAAAGCTTGTAAGAAGATATTAGAGAAGTATTTTCGCTATCCAACCCCAACTGGCAAGCTTATTTACCCTTCGATGGTGGATGATATGGTACAAAGGATTGACAAGCTAGAGCAAATAAAAAATGCTGGGATCTTATGGAGAGATAGAGTTCTAGTCTATAGGCATCCTTGTTTTAAGACAGATGCTGAGATAATTGGTATATTCTTCCAATTGGTGCTCCATTACCATACCCTGGATCCAGAAGAAAGAAAAATATTTGAGTCCTGTTTTGGTAAAGCTTTACGATGGGGGAAGAAAGCTGAACTATCAAGGGAGTTAAAGAAAATGATGAACTTCACGGCTTATGACAAGAGGGGAGAACCGAAGCTACAGAAAGTGTACAATGAAAATGGTGGATTCTCAAGAATCGATATGTGCAGATGTGCACTACAACATGTTGTTCGACCTGGCACAGTATGATTCTATAACTTAGTTCTCTTCTTATATTTTGTATTTTTCTAGTACTGATTTATCTTTTTGCACAGTATGATTCTATAACTTAGTTCTCTTGTATTTTGTATTTTTCTAGTACTGATTTATCTTTTTGCATTGTACTTAGATTTCTCAGGTGGACGTCCTTGTGATGCTGTATTTCATATTTAAGGATCTAGTTCCACAAATGATTGAATCTATGCTCAAATATGCTCCATCTAAAATATCTGAAGGCACAAACAAATCACAAAACCATCTGAAAATGATAGAAATTCTGGGGTTCTTGGAACAAGGAAGAGATTTGCGTTAGTCACTTCAAGAGAGTTTGATCTTCCAATGATGAAAGGTATGATTATCGCATTGAATTGACTCGTTTGCATATGAATTCGGGGTCAAAATTTCTCTGAAAATAAAATGTTTCCTATAGCTAATGATAAAAGATTTCACTTTTGTGGAATGAGTGACAAGATTCACTGTCTTTCATTGTCTTAATCTCTTGCCAAATCTGCATGGAGGATGATTGGGCTAGCTAGGTGGCTGCAAGTCTGAACCTAGCTAAATCCGCATGCTTGATGTTTAGAATTGTTTTACAGTTATTATGAAGTCTGCAAGTCTTGTTTAATTGCCCAATTGCTTGGTAGTAGTTAGGGATGCCTTAGGGTTAGAGTATGCTCCCAGTAGCTTCTGGAGTTGCTTTAGACTTCTCAAAAATAAGTTCAATTCTAGATAGAGAGCTGAGAGCTGGCAGCCCCCGCAGGACGTTTTGGTTTTTTATGTTATGTGGTTATTTTGCCCCGCGCGCGGGGTGGGGGTTTGGTCTGCTTGTTGCAATGTGAACCTCTCTCATGTTTGGCTTGTTTCTCAAGACGGGTAAATGAAATTTAGCCCATTTCCAAAAAAAAAAAAGTTTTCAGCTGCTGGAGGTGTTTCGTCCCATGTGGTGTATTATACGAATATCATGAACATTTTGTGTTTTGCAGAGGCCGCAGAAGAGAAGTTCAAGGAGGTCGCCAAATCATAAAAAGCAATAGAACTGGAGAGGGAAAAAAAGATTCAAGTTGAATGGGGAACGTGTACCTTCACTGTAGCTAATTGGGAAATTGATGGGTCAATGAAGACAGTTTATATCATCACAGGGAGGCCTTGCACTCAAGTGTACGATCAATAAGGTTTGGATGTGGTTGGTGATAGCATGTAACAGTATAACACAGTTTTTGCTTGCGAGATTTTGCTTGGGAACGCACGGTCCTGGTGTAATATTGTTGACAAAGGCGAAAAAGAAATTTGCTCTTTTGTGCTTGGCTGCTATAATTTGGGGGTGATCATTTTTGTTGTGTATGCCTGCTGGCCCTTTTTCTTTATTATTAGTACTGATCGAAAGGTAAAGTGAAGTTCTGATCGAAAACAATAGTATGGAGTCCGTAATAATATTATAGCAGAAAATAAAATCTTTACTCTGTTGAGAATCTCAACAGAGCTGTGATCCAGTGCAAACTCACTGGTATGCGGTTAATCGTGCGTCTTTGGACAAGACAAGCATAATCAAAGAATTCGGTCTGTTACGGCTGACACTGTTGGTGCATTAGTTCAGGCGATTCACTGCCGTGGTGAGTAAAGTTTCTTTCTGGTTTCGTTCAAAAAAAAAGTTTCTTTCTGGCAAGTTCCATTTATTCCGTGATTCCAGATTTTCAGTCCCGTCAAGTGTCGCCGAAATCATTCATGTAACTAGTTGACACCTCGTGTTTTGTTACGAGATATGTGAATGAATGTTTTTATATATTATAGAAATGATAGATGTATATGTTTAAATAATATGAAAATGATGTGGAAATAATGATTTGATATTGCTTGCATATTGAGTTATAAAAATACAGCAAAATTGTAAATTATATGTGATGTAATGTTGCATAATATCTAAAATACTCTAGTTAATAATTGTTAGTAAATGATGATATGACACATTTACATATCATTTAAAATATTCAAGATAATAATTGCTAGTGAGTTATGATGTGACACGCTTGCATGTTGAGTTTTACGAATTAGTGGACATCAACTATATAAATATTATACATATACAGGAGTAGCACTCTTATGTTTACGACAAGTTATCTAGTAGTACCAGCAGTCCCAGTATCTATGCAAAAGTTATCTTGAAAAAAGTACAGTACTATATATATACAAAAGCACTCAACTGGGAACTCAGTCTAAGCATCCTGCAGGTTTGATTCTGTGAACTGCCTCTCTTAGGCTGACATACCTGGAATACAACGTAGCTGTAATCTGAATATATGCCCTTTTTACCATCTCTGGATGCTATTGGAGTTTAATTTCTTTCACCTGATTGCTCAACACAAGAGAACTGTATTTGATTTTGCAAGTTCCTAGATGATCAATATCAACTGTTGGGATTATTATTTTGATGAAGATTATTTCCCCATGCTTTACTACTCAATGAAACCACCTTGCAGTATCAGTGACCTTCTCTCCCCCTCATTTGGAAAAATGTTCCTGATTTGTTGCCTTCACCCTCATATCGCTACAAACCAGAAGTTAATAGCATTCTTTGATCCTTGATGTGCAACACTCATGTAAGAATCTGAGATGAAAAAGAACGAAGTTTCAAATTTTATCTTTATTTTGAACTATTTGAAGAGCACAATACATTTCGGAGGCACTTGCTGCCGCAGCCGCAGCGGCTGCGGCAGTTCAAACCGGCTGCCAGCTGCGGCAGCTAGCCCAGCCGAACGCAGCCATTCTTCACCTGTATAACGTTAACAGTTAAGTTTAAGGCATGGAAAAAAAACGGGATCGAATGCAGTTATCTAACAAAGCACAGTACATCGAACTCCTTCCTTAAGAAGCGTTTTACAGAGAAACATGTGGTGTCCGTGTCTTCTCATGGAGAAAAACACACGCATTTCCCAGTTCGTCCAGTTCCCATGTACAGTCTCACTCTCACAGTACCACATTCTTTCCTGCGGAAGAATTTGCTTAATCTCATGGCACACAAGGTACAGCGATGAACCTAAGACCCCTGAGACGTAGCATAAGAAACTCCTCATTCTATTGGCTATGGCAAGTGGCGTTTTGAGAGACTGAATGGAGAAGTGCGGTGGGCATGTTAAGAAGCCGGTCTGTGAAAAGTCCAACAGACCTCTCTCCACCTTAAAAATATATTCTAACTCCTTCATTCTTATCTACTCCTTCCTCATCACTCTCCCATCTCCAAGAGACAAGCTAAATCGTTTTCTAAAGTTAAATTTAGCTATTGTTAGAGAAAAAACGTTTCCAACAGACTCTGTAAATGACCCTCCAAATTTAGTGGCTCTCCATCCCACCTCATTCGCTAGTTATTTTTAGCTAGCCTACCTCACTAACTATCTTTACAGAATCTGTTGGATTACTCTGTTATTTGTTAGTCAAATCTATTTTTGAGAGTAGCTAAATCAGTAAATTTGACTAGTCTTTTTAGCTAATCTCTTGGAGATGCTCTTATCCTCTCCACGCCTCCCTCATCTCTCCTTATCCTCCCTCATCTACTCAACGGTGGGTGCGATGGGGAGCACCGACGGCGGGAACGGGGAGCAACAACGGCGGGCGGGAGCGGCCGGGAGCAGCGGCGGCGTGCTCGGGAGAGAGGCCGGTCATGGGTGGGAGCGGCAGCGGCGGGCTCGAGAGTAGTGATGGGCTCGACGACCGGAGGTCACGGATTCACCGGCAACAGGCGACGACAACGGCAGGAGCGACGACGGTGGTTGCGGCAAGCTCGGTCTCCGACCACGCGGATCCCGTCGCCTCTCCTCCCTCTCTCTCCCTCGTCTTCTTTGATCCCGGCGGCCGGCGGTTGCGGAGCGGCGGATCCATCGGCCGCGGATCCGGTCGGGGCGGATACACTGGCTGCGGGCAACGGTGACGATGGGAGTGACGGCAGCGGCTGCGGCAAGCTCGGGTAGCAGCGAGCTCGGTCTCCGACTGCGTGGATCCCGTTGCCTCTCCTTCCTCTCTCCCTTGTCTTCTTCGATCCCCACGGCCGAAGGTCACAGAGCGGCGGATCCGTCGGCCGCGGATCCAGCCGGGACGGATCCACCGGTGGCTAGCGACGGCGATGATGGGAGCAGCGGCTACGGCGAGCTCGAGCGGTGGCGGGCTCGGTCTCTGACCGCGTGGATCCCGCTGCCTCTCTTCCCTCTCTCCCTTGGCTTCTTCTCTCCCGACGGCCAGAGGGCGTGGGCCGACGGATCCGGGCGGCAGCGAGCTCGGGCGATCGACGGGCGTGGGATCCACCGCCGTCGGCAAAGGAGCGGGGGACGGCGGGGCTAGGGTTTTTTGGGGGAATTTTATTTTTTTCATGATTTTTTGTTTTCGCATGTGATCGGCTTAAACTCCCGCATGCGAAAATCGGATTTTTGCATGAGGTTGCATTGGCCGCATGTAAAAGTCTAATTTTCACAGACCTTTGGATGCATGCGAGCCATCTGTTCGCATGCAAAAATTGATTTTGGCCACATGGGAAAACCGAATTTGTAGTAATGGATGAGGCCTGAGACAGCACACAGAGGTGTGGTGGCCGGATAGAGGACGCTGGTGGCGAGGTTGTCTTTCCTGAGACTGGCCAGGCTCTACCACTCTGTTAGGGGAGCTCCTTTCCTTAGTGGGGAGCTTTTTAGGTAGGGTGGAGGCGGTGGCCGGTCTACATGGGAGGATTCGGGTTGCCAAGGTGATGGTGTTCATCTCCTGGGTTTCCCTCGGTCGGATTTGGCGAGGAGGTCAGCGGGTGGCGTGGCGCAAACGGCCTGGGTCAGTGCGCGAGGGAGTGGCAGCGGGGTATAGGGCGTTGGCGACGGGGCAAAGCGGCGGTCTTACTGGTGGCAGGACTAGAAGTCGGCCGGCGAAGGGGCGTCGGTCCAATATGGCGGAGGCCATGTGCTGCCGATGTTGGGATGACGGTATCGGAGTTGGTGGGCAATAGACCATGACGACAGGGTTGTAGAGGGTCCCAAGCGAAAATTGCATCAATTGTTCAGTATTTACAGCGAAACCTAAATCTACAGGAAATAGCAGCCTCGATCTGCTATGGAGAAACTTTTCCAACATATTTCCACTAAGTTAGGCACTTAGGCTAGTAAAATGCATACAAGATCAAGGGTTAAAGGTCTATCGTAGCTTTATGTCTTGTTTAGTGCATGAACCTGTTATAGACTCAATCATAATATAAAATCAACGCCACCAAGCTAATCCACGTCACCAACGCCACCAAGTGAAATAATTATCGGCGATGAAATATACATCGACATATTCATAAAATGTTTTTCATTGATAAAAAACTAATCTAAAAATAAATCCATTCTTAATATTTAATAACAAAATTAAGAAATATATTTTCAATTCCTTCCTATATTAATATAATTTAATATTGAGTGGATGTCGGCGATGAGCAGATGGTCGGCTTCAGACAATAATGAAAACAAATCATATGCAAAACATCAAAATTCATAGTGTATGCTATAACTATGCTGCAGGAAGAGCGCAGACTGTTCCTCTTCTTGCACACACAGCAAGAGCTCAAGAAGTAGCAAGCATCAGCCCGTCATATAAATTACAATTATTTGTATCTAAATATTAGGTGTAATTATAACTAATATTACAATACTATTAATAACAATATTTCTTGATTGAATTATTATTATTTAAATTATTACCAATACACACCGCCACCACCTACCGACCAATTCCACCACCAACCGTTGGATCAATCACAGGGAGACAAACAGAGGAGGAAAGTCAGGATAAGATTTCAGTTTTGGTGGATAGTTTTGTTGCCCCTATGTAATTCAACAGTATTTCATCATATTAATCAGGATTCCAACTAATCAATTTCTGAAATAACATGGTGTCTTGAAATGCAAATCCTAATTTTAGTTTTGTTCTACTTACCCTGGAGAGATCCTGGTCGATGTCAACGATCATCATGGCCATGTTGGTGGATGGGGACAAGGCTCTTGGAGGCGGTCTTCCTCCTGTCATTGTCAATGCGAACACAGTCCTGCACCCTCCAGCTCCTACACTCAGGGTGTGTTGGGCCCTACGTGATCCCAACTTCACTCTCTCGTGTTCAACTTCACTCTCGTGTTCCGTGCACACGTATTTCAAACTACTAAACGATGTGTTTTTTACAAAAAGTTTATATACGAAAGTTGTTTTAAAAAATCATATTAATTTATTTTTCAAAAATAATTTAGTAAATACTTAATTAATCATGTGCTAATAAGTCGTTCCGTTTTTCGTATGGAGGAAATAAGTTTTTAACCCACCCAAACAAACACAGCCAGCCAGTGCTCCTCGCGCCGCGGGCAGCATTCCATGAGTATATAATATAGTTAAATCTGCATTCAACAAAGACCAAGCGTTATTGAACCCTCCCAAGTATTTGCAACAAAAATGAAAGATAACTGCATGAACAATTGTCACTCTAATATCACTTTACAAGTTTACATTATACCTCTTTGTTGACAAGGATGAGGAACTCTTGACGCTCCTTGCTAACAGACTGCAATATAAGGAAGTAAGAAAAAGATAACTTCACCTGTTGTTTTCTCGATGCAATATTCTTGTTTGTGATGTGAAAAGTAAAAAAAAAATATTTTTAGATCAGGTTTGTTGCTTTAAGATTGGCTAATTTAGCACCTAATTATAAGTTTGGTGTTCAAACTTTCTAGGCATGATGTGCTTACTTGTTGTTTAGATTAGTACCTTGTATTTTCTCTCTGCATGCGTATGATATCTTGCGAGACTTGGTGGGGATCGTAAGCTTGTAGCTTCATGGTTTACTGAGGAACAATTAATGGAAGTTCTTAAGAAATAAAAAATACCAAGGTGCATCTTTACTTTTTACACGTATGTACATGTAACGGCCAATCACATTCACAGTCCAGCATTTTTTACTGCTGCTACAGCAGAAGGTGCATTTTGAAAAACCAAAGCAATTATCTGGTTCCGAATTGTCCTGAACAACACGCAATGCACCTGCATCAGGTAAAATTATAATACTGTGTTTATTCCAAAGAACATTTTAAAGAAAATAACACTTACATGGCAATACCTCAGATTGAGGGCAAATTACCCTATTGCAACAGCCATTGGTAATCCATCAATTTCGTCCCAAATCAATTTCCGGAGAGGAAGATATCTGATGCATTCAAATCCAATTGGTAAGCCTATTGCAACAGCCATTGGTAATCCATCAATTTCGTCCCAAATCAATTTCCGGAGAGGAAGATATCTGATGCATTCAAATCCAATTGGTAAGCCAGAGCAAGATGTCAAGGAACAAAAAGAATCTCCTTAAGACCATAATGTCTTTGCTTGCAATTTCTGTCACGCAGGATCAGAGATTTGCATGGGCTTGGAGGTAGATCAGCCAGTGGCCTCGTTGGTGTCAACTCGGGATCGGCAGCGCCCGCGCCGACGGCTGCAACGACGACGATTCGCGATGGTTGAGGCGGTGGATTCCACAGCGCGGCGTCGATCTGGCGGCGGAGGGGGCGAGGTGGCGTCGCCATCTCGACTGGGGATCGCCGCGGGCAGCGATGGGCTAAGGGGGGCGGAGCGCGTGAATGCGGGGAAGGGGGGAGGGCGTGACTGATGGTGATGTTGGGAATCGCGGGCGTGGTCGTGTGGAGCGAGGATTGGGGAGCGGATTGCGGATTGCGGATTGTATTCTTGGGCGGTTGACGCATATACAGAGGTGAGAGGTGGAGACGATATGGGGCGTTGGATTTAACAAAGATGATCTGAACCGTTGAGTGATGAATGAAAGAATGAAGAATAAATGATGAGTGAAACCATTTGTTGAACTATTATAGGATAGATAGATTCAGATGATATCCTTCGGTCATCCGGCAAAAGAAAAACTGCAGAGCTCCAACGCTCTCTTCACGTCTGATGGTGTGAATTTCTCCTCCTGAGCTCAATTCCCTTTTAATTTCTTGACGAAACTGAGCTCAATTCCTTCAAGAAAAACATAAAATATATAAACAAATCACAACTCGTACACTTGCAAACCTGGAAATTGGAAATATTCTACAAACTATGGCATTGAAATGGAATTTGCAGCTTTACTCGGTGTTATGGAGCATGAAAGTTCGCAATGCGAAAATTACACACTTCCATTCTGAGAATATAACATAGATCATACCATACAAGTACTAATCAGCTTATCAGCATATTACCTATTGTGCCAGACTGCCAGCTACACAGGAAAAAATAAGACATTTAGACGCTAGCTACCTCTAGTATATTAATTTTGATCAGGGCCTCCATTTCTTTTAATTCTAATAAAACTGTTCTGCAGCAAGTAAATTCCTGAGGTTATATACTCAGATACATAACATACAGAGAAAGCATGTTAGATATACCCAACTACCAATTTGTTGTCTGCGGATCCAGATTCCAGAACAACGAATCCCTACCCTGGTCAAAAAACAAGGAATCCCTATCAGATTTTTGGTGTTATCTTCTCTTGAATCAGGAAATGAGAAAAAAATTTAATTTTTATACCGATGGTTTTTGGCCATCTCCTTCATATATAACCAGATTTTCTCAAAAAGCAACTTAACTACTCAATGCATTCATATATTTGATTGGTCGAGCAGTACAACCAAAGATCACATAGGAATTTAGGAATTAAAAAAAAACTGGTTCTGTAGTGAAGATCATTATTGTTAACAAACACACACAGATGTGCTCTATTATCATCCATACAAAACCAAACAATGGAAACCCCTCATCATCCATACAAATTAATTGAATATTTTATCAGTGCATGGTAAACTAAACATAAAAAAATAATCAATTCAAACGTAATATTGCCCTTTCTTTATTTGTTAGAGAAGGCATAAGATTTGCTATAATTCTTTAATCGTAAAGAGCAAAAGAGTTTAGCACAACAAAGGGGATGTAAACAAGAGGGAGTGGACAGCAAAAAGGAAGCTGGAACAGCCTGGTCTTCCATCCAGGATGGAAATGGTAAGTGTTTAAACCATCAGGGAAATGCCACTATCATGTTTTAGCTTGACGTAAAACCAATAGTGGATTTGTTTCTGTCTTTTGTTGAATCTTTTTTACGGCTCGATAGAGAATTTGATAAGCCAATGATTTTTTTTCATCTTTCATAATACGGTTAACCACCATGTTAACTAATCGATTACGAAAAATTGGATCGGATTTTGTAGTTCTTTTTTCTACAGTACCTCGACATGACAGCCCGTAAAACCGAAATCGATCCAAACAAGCAACGGATTGAGCGCACTAGCGCGAAAGCGTTAGCACGCGCATCCGTTTTCTTGCTGGCCAAGTTAATAAAAAAGAAATCTCTCATAATTAGGGATGAAGCACCAATGACACACGGATATGCTTTCGCTGCGGTTGACCGAACACTTCGCGACATTAGGAGAACTTCTGCAAATAGGTTTAAAACATAGTGCTACAAAACAGGTCTGGAGAAACAATAGCATGACAGATCTTCGAATGCAATACCTTGACTTCTGCATTGGTATATTGGGCTGTAGGCGACCTACAAGGAGAACATGTGTTGTTAGCCCAAATTGGTATATCTCTAGCACACTGTATTCTGCATCTGGAAGATTGCTTGTTGTCCAACAAAGGCAATTGAGTGAAGGAAAAATGGGGATAAAAACGTCATTGTGTTCAATCAAACGAGTTTGACATCATTAGTTATTTGTTCTTTTACATCAAGACCTTTGAGAAATATAAATAGTTAGATATTGTGAAAAGAACCTTACAAAATGCAATAGAAAATTTGTTATGCAATACTCAAAGTATTAAGAAAAAAAGTTAATTGAATCCATGCCTGCAAATATGCTAATTCAGAAAAATGTCAATACTATTCATCATATTGGTTGCGTGTCACTAGTACTTTGCCTAAATTGGATCCATGCCATTATGTACCCCGTGCGTGCTTTTCCAGGATTTGAGCATATCGTATTTTCGTATGGACAAAAATGCCCCAACGTCATTGTGTTTGCACCCGTCGTGGTCTGGCTCGACCAGCTCGCCCATCCATTCCCCACCACCCACCAAAACTCTAGCTTCTACATTTTAAGGGACAAACTCAACATCTCACTCATAATTGCATCACTGCCATTTTCATCAGGAAAATATTCGACATTTCAAGGGACAACATTTCATCACAGAATGTGCTTCATTACATACAGGACAGGGGCTTCATTATAGTACCAAAAGCTCGCTTGATTGTAGTACATCTCAACTATGCTATTTTGAACCTAGAACTAAGCTAACTGTTATAAAGGACATCACTAACAGAAGATAAAGCAGTATGGAATGACTGAACTTTTCTTCTTCCAAATGCTTGTTCATCAACTTCAGTTCATTTTCCTTTGCATCAAGGAGATCAAACAACTTGGAATTTTGATGATGAGCCTTTGTTAACTATTGGCGAAGCATGTCCATTGTTTCTCCCAGATAATCGTGCTCACCGGCCTGGCAGTATGCAACCATGTCCTCAGCTTGCTGGTTCAATCGGTATTCCCAGACCCATAAGAAGCAAGAACCCTCCTTTCGCAAACACAAATACATTTCAATGGATCAATTGCACTTGCCAATGAACACAAACGAAAAGGAATTCTTACCGATTTGCCACACTGGAGCCATCGCCGCTAAGGATTCCTTGCGATGTTCGAAATGTGCACCACGGCGAGGACACCACAAGCACACTTCAATGTGGGGATGGAAGGAGCTAATGCCCCCAATCGACGAACACCGCTACCGCTCGCCTGTGTGGATTGCTTTTCGCTCAGTGGATCCATCCTCGCGCCAGTGGTCGTCGCCTACGCAGCCGCCTCCTGCTGCCATCGAGAAGCTAGGGTTTCAGTGGGAGGTGGGGAATGGATGGGCGAGCTGGTCGAGCCAGACCACGACAGGTGAAAACACAGCTGATGTGAGGGCATTTTTGTCCATATAAAAATATGGTACGCTCAAACCCCTGAAAAAGCACACGCGGGGCTACGTAATGGCACGGATTCCATTGTAAGATACCCCAAATTTGAATTTCAAATTTTGTATCTAAAAATATCAAAAAATATTTTTCCTAAATAAGAATACTAATATTTTTAACTAAAGACCTAGGTGAGTCTAATATGACTAGTTTTAATAAACAAATTTGTGAATAATTTAAAACATTTTTCTTGATAGCTCAAAGGAAGAAAATAAAACATAGTGTGTGCATGTATTTGCATAATGCATTGTTGTGACTTGAGTTCTTTTGCTTGTTTTTGGATTTTACTAGCATTTCATAATAGGACTTGTGAGCATTAATTAAAAATTTGAAGCAAGTACTTAATATATATTTATAAGAATGTATATAAATGTAATATATGAAGTTGAGTAACTAAAAGTATAAATCATGCTTAACAACATCATGTCAGGTTAAATGCATTTTCATAGTAGCAACCTATGTATATTTTTAAGCTTAGTAAATTTTTAAAAATAATTGGTGTAATATTAAATCATGGAAAAATTCATGTGGATGTTACTCAATGGGTTAGACTCACTGAAATTTTAGCATCATTTTATACTTACATCTAGACCCTCAATTGAATTGATCAAAGAAGTCAAAATCCGGTTTAATCCTAAACCCCAATCGGCAAAACTCATGCCTCATCTAAACATGCATTAAATTATATGAAAGTGTATATAGAACATAATTTATTAAAATACCAGCTGATTTATCATGAATTAATATAATTTTTCCATAATTTATTTTATTAGTTTCGACCCCCTAAAAATTCAATTTAATTTCAGCCAGACCCATTTTCTTTATTTTTCTGAGAATAAACTATAAGGAATTTTGGAGTGCAACCAAAGAAAATGGAAACTATATCATTTTATCTATCTCCATAAAAATCCACCCAAATTTATCTGCTCCACAAAATAAACTATTGAATTATAATGAGAAAGGGATAGAATTAATTCTAAAAATTTCGAAATTCTATATGTACTGGACTTTCTACCCATCCCTGCACCACGAGATGGACCCACATGACAGTGTCTTCGGCTTGTCCCAACCCTGTCCACCTCTCTCCTCATCTACTCCACCCAGAGTACACGCACGAGAGAGAGATCGAGGGCGGTGGCGTGGACGACGTGGGCAGCGAGCCTGCTCGACGCGTGGACTCGACGTGGCGACGCCGGGCTCCATCCTTTTCTTCTCCCAGCCGCGTCGCCCATCTCCACTCATCAATCCGAAGCCATGCACATCGAGGGAAAGAAACCCTAGCCTCTCCATCGCCCTGAAACTTGCCACCGGCCGCGAGGAAGACGGCGCTCGCCGTCGCTGTCAGTCCGCCGCCATCTCCATCTCTTCTGCATTCCCTATTCTTCACATCATGCCGAGCATTTCTCCTTTTGACACCGATTCATTTCATCCATCGTAGCAACGGGAACGCCGCCGTGCCGATGATGCTCGGGAGAGCGCTCTGGACCGCACCGTCGTTGGCATCGTCGTCGTGCGCAATGAAGGAGACAACCCTGAGCCGAGTCCTCTCGCCATCGACCACCCCTCGACCTCCTCTTCGAGAGCCCTCAAGAATCTCATGGAATGATGCACCGAGCAGGGAGATCGGCATCATCTTCTTCAACTCCGGCCGCCAGCTTCCATCCTTGTTTCCGTCCTCTCCGGTGAGTTGCAGCACGATTCGTTGCATCCGTAGACTCTCAAGGACCATACTGACACAACAGACATGTTCTTTCTCCAGCTCGTTGACCGTAGCACGCCATCGACATCCACCCAGAGTTCACAACGCCGACGTGACGATCCAACAGCAGCTGTAGCTGTCCAGACTTTTCCGGACCTCACACCAACCTTGGTAAGCATCCAGGAGCCCACATATCTCACATGCATGCATCTTTTTGGAAAGAACTGGCCTCTTACTCGACATGCAACCATAGCCCGAGCCCAGCTGCCGCTCACACCGCCGCCACCAATGATTCTGACCATCACCGGCGACAAGACGACCACCTTCGGGTGCGCAAGAAGCAGGAGCATCTTTTCTCTTTTGGCTGCAATGCCTAAAACGCCGTCGCTCGCCGCCGGCGAGCTCATCCGAGCTGCAGCCGTGCTTCACTGTCTCCATGGTTAGGCCAAGGACTCCATTTGTAAATTCGATTAACTCTAGGGATTTAGTTAGAAATATATTTATCACTTACATGTGGGGCCGGATCTAGATGTAATAACTTGAAAACCTAAGGACTCTTAATGGTATTGACATTCAGCACGTGCTAGGGACCTCGGGACCTATTACTAGAAATCCAGGGACCTTTATGCTTAATTAGCATGTCACTGACCAGTGGACCCCATATATTTAAATCCTAGAAAATATAAAGAAAATAACTAAAGCAATTCTTGTTCAACTGAAAATTAATCAAACTTGTAAAATCCATAGAAAATTCATCTTAGCTCCATTTTGAATGAACCAAATTTCAGAAGACTCACAAAATTATGATCTTTAATATGGTAATATAAAATTTGCCACTTACAGTAGAAAAAATATCTCTAATTATTTGTGTAAAGGATAATTGGCATAAAGCACGATCTAACTTATAAAATTTATAGGAAATTAATTCTAGCACTAAATGAATTGAACTAGAATTTGTTAGAATCATCAAATTCTCAACTTTATTTAAATGAATTGAGTTCTGGGGCAACTAGTATATATAACTTTTAATTAATCATAAATGGTCATAATTAATTTGAGAACTTATAAAATCCATAGGAAAATCATGTTAACTCATTTTGAGATGAACTAAATTTTAGTGTTCTCACTGAACCATGGTAGTAAGATTCATGTACTGAAACTTGACACTTTCAGTAACAAAGTCATCACTAAATATTTGTGTGGTAAAATAGTTACTATAGTGCAAACTACAAACTATGAAATACATACAAAATTTATTCTAACTCAAACTAATATAATTCCTGATGGGTTACAAAATTTATTCTAACTCAAAATAATATAATTCCTGATGGGTTAGGTTAGTAATCTCATGGACTTAGTTTCACAACGGACTTAGTTTCTGTGAATTAAACTGTAGCACATACAGTACTAAAATCATCTCTAAAATTCGGTATAGCTAATAAAGACTATAGTATATCACCTAGCTTGTAAAATTCATAATAAAATCATGCTAACTCTAAAAATTGTGAAACCAATTTTGTTAAAGTCCTGGGGACCAAGCCCTCACTGCAGAAGCCCAACACTTCACAAATCTTGGACCTAAAATGCACCTGAATACTAATAGAACTTAATTAGCGTATGTCTAGTATAGAATTATAAAATTCATAACTCACAAATTCAAACTAATAAAATAAAAATTCCTTCACCATAAATCATGTTTAGTCAGTACCTATCTACTATAATGAATTCATGCATATTAGAAGCATTTTGGATCTTTGCTTGTTTTGGTGTTTATATCGTTACCGTTATTTCGTATAGTGAACGACCTCGCTTTCGGTGAGGAGTTTGAGTTATATTGCTGACCAAGATGGAAATTCAAACTAAGGCAAGTGCCCTCCTCCTTTGAACACTTTGATCCTACTTTGATCCTATGTTTTTATTGGGCAAACGTTTTCTGTTACAAAGTTGCACACGTTAGATAGTTATGTTTGGAAAAATTATTTGAAAGCGATGAAACGGTAGTTATGACCTACTTGTTGCATAATCCACCTTGAGATTTGTTACCCTTGATGTTTGTAACCTTAGAATGGTTTATAGTACTCTCCATGTGCTCAAATGGGCTTATAATTGCTAAATATAATATCAAATGCTTAGCCATGCCTAGTGTAACATCCTGAATATTTTGACTTTGGAATACGAAATTAAAAATTCAGAATAACCAAAAATCTTTTTCAAAATACATTCATGCCTGAACTAACTCAATTCGATCGATCGTTTTTCGTTTACACGTGGACTAATAGACGAACGTCTGAGGATACGTCGATATTTGATTTCAAATATTATTTATTCGAGGAGCTATGATTTGCATATGCCAATTATTTTCGAAAAACAAAAACCCTCGAGCATATTTACTTTATAAATAAAGCTATATATCTAAATGTATCACCATTTTGGATAAAACCCATTAAGGGATAGTTTATAAAACAAATATTGTTCCACTAAAGAAATAGCTTTGATTATTTTCTATGCACCTTTATATAGAGTGATAAGCTTTTGGAAATTATTTGCAAAATAATGTCTATTGGTAAAGTATTTACTAGAAACCTTAATTGCGAAATATAAATTCCTAATAGGCTATTTTCAAGGATATGACCTCCTCAGACAAAGTCTAGTCCTCAGGCATAATTTTAGTTTGCTTGTTTATTGTTTATTTGTGTGTGTCTAGAATCTGTGCCAAAAGATCTCGATTAAATCCTTTTACCGAAAAGGTTGTCCTCTGTACAAATTCTATCTCAAACCCCCTTCAAATTTCCAAATTTCATATCCCAAAGAAAATATTCGAACATCCTATTTCTTTGGGCCACATTTCCCTCTGTTAGCCCAACCCATTCCGCAAAACAAGTTCATTTCCACTCCCTCTACTATGGCCTTCCTGCTGGGCTTTTTCTGGAAAAAGTCCATGTTACCTCCCCAAGCCCTTTTCATTCCTATTAGGTTGGAAAAGAGAAAAGTCTAATTTTCCCCCATACTATTTTCGGCGACGACGTCGCCGCACGCCGCGCCGCTACGACGAGGCCGCTACGACATCACCGGCTGTCGCCTTCCGCTCCTGTCTCACCGGCGAGCTTGCCATCCATTCCATACGCATCCGGCCCCACCTCGCACCGCCGCGAGCCATGCAGCAAGCTAGTTGTGCATGCGCGTGCATGCAGGCAAGCCAGCCACGAGCAAGCACCATGCAACTAGCTAGCTATGCGTATGCCTGCATGCAAGCAGCTAGTCGAGCCCAAGCTAGCATGCATGCAACAGCCTATGCAGTATACGCGCCAACCCGCGCGGCCGCTGCAACTGCCCCGTCCCTGTCTTCATGGCCATTTAAGACGAGCTCGTGCGGTGAAGCCTATATAAGGGCAACCATAGCCAGTATGCAACCCGTCCCTTTCCATCCTCTTTTCTCCTCCTCCTGGCTTTCTTTCTCTTCAGTCACACCCTTCCGCGCACACGCCGCCATCTCTCCGCTTGCTCCGCCGCGGCCGGTTTCGGCTGGGCCTCAGTTGAGCAAGAGGACGGATAGGCCGCCGCGCCGTCATTTGAACCCGAGAACGACTGACTTATCGAACGGCTAATCCCTAACATCTGACCCGCTGACTTCTAACTCACTAACCCGCTGACTTCTAACTCACTAACCCGCTGACTTCTAACTCGCTGACCCCTGACACCTAACTTGCACTAATCCGCTAACATTTATTCCTTAACGCTGTGTGTTCGTTTGTTGCCGAGCGAACACGTGGTGGGCGAGGACGATCCGCGGGTCGACCGGCCCCAGGCAGTACCTCGACGACCGTAGTTCGTGCGAGGACCGTCGGTCGGTACGCCGCTACCCGGCTGCCGCAAGGTGAGCTCCCCTCCTGCCCTTCCTCTTGCTTTCGTTTCCTTACCGCATTTCTCGTCTACCGTCGCACGGTGGCGTCGTGAGACGTGACACCGTAACCATTCCTTGCGCGACCGTCCTTCGCAGCGATCGCCGCATCACAGCCGGCCGTGCATACGCCATATAGCTAGCGGGCCGAACGTGTGCATGCATGCATGCAAGTAGCCCACATGCATGCAACTAGCTAGTCGTGTGTATGCATATGCATGCATGCAAGCAACCCACATGCATGCAACTAGCTAACCGTGTGTATGCATATGCATGCATGCAAGCAACCCACATGCATGCAACTAGCTAACCGTGTGTATGCATATGCATCCATGCAAGCAACCCACATGCATGCAACTAGCTAGCCGTGTGTATGTATATGCATCCGTCGTTCGGTCGAGCCCCCGGCCGACGTTGTCCTGGCAGTACCGCGTCACGCCCGGCCAATGCCGTGGCCCAGTTCAGGCCGAGCTGCCTCAGCCGACCTCCTCGCTGCCGCGGGCGTCGGCCAAGTCACCGCGCCGACCGGAGCCTCCGCGCCCGCGCGTCGGCCTGCGCCCGGCCACCTCCTGGACACGGGCCTCGGCCACGCCATGCCGACGCGCCGCCGCCACACCGTGTCAGGCCCACTAGTGGGCCCCATATTTTATTCTCTCCCCGCGGGCCCCATTGACCGAAGACTTGGAAAAAGTCTATATCGCCTTCCTCTGCTTTGTCGGCCCGAAGCCCATAAAGCCTTCCAAAAAGTCTACATTGCCTTCCTCTCGTGGTCGGCCTAAGCCCACGAAATTCTCTAAAAAGTCTATAAAAGCTCCTCTACTTCATTGGGCCAACCGGCCTTGCAATCTATCCAAAAGTCTACATATATCCCTCTTGTCCCTTGGGCCAAGACCATAAAGTCCTCCACATAAGTCCACAAAACATCCCCTTGTTTTCCTCGGGCCAAGCCCAAGAATGGACCTGAAAAGTCTAAATTGCATCCTCCGGGCCAAAGCCCACCAACAACCTCCCTCCTCACCAAAGTCTAATGCATATCCCTCCACTCACCCAGGCCCTTATCCAAAAGTCTATATAAGGTCCCTACCCGACCTCCTTCATCTCTGGGCTAAAGCCCAAGCCTTCACAAAAGGAAGTCCAACATTCGTCCCTCTCAACATCACAGCCAAGGAATATTCTTGGGAAATATTCCTTTCCAATTTAATAAATTCATTTCCGTATTTCAGAAAATCCATTAATCCTCCAAACCCGTGTCTCCCTCATTTTAAGTCAGAGTTGAACGAAACTTTCGTCAAAATCTTTCAAAAATCAAGATCTACGCAATGGCACTGGTTGGGTTATTTTCCTTTTTGGAATTTTTGGCTCTTTTTTTGTTTAGCGAGTAGTTCGTGACGTTATTATTCGACCGGACAGGGTATATCTGCGAGGAGGAAATTGAGCCAATTGTTAACGAACCCTCAAGTGAGCAAGGCAAGTCACTACGCCCCCTTCCTCGAACATGTTGATCCTATTTTTATAAATGTGTTGATTGCAAATAAAATTGCATGCTAATTATAAAACGCGTACCTACATTTGCTTAAAGCCTTACCTTTGATATTGTTTATCCTTATGTATTTACACACCTTTGTTACCTGAGTATATTACTTTACGCGTGATTATTTACTCACTGCTTAGCCCTGCTTACATAGACGTTATACACTCCATATGTGGGATATGTGGATGTGGTTACACTGATCACTCGATGGGAGTGATTGATAGAGATCGGGTGGAGACATAAGCGCCACCCACAGCATGAAAACCTTTGTGAAAACCCAAAAACTTAATTAAACAAAAGTGATTTCGACTGGGGCGGCACGGATAGAATATGGGTGGTTCTGGGAACGGTAAGCCGCCGACCCTGGTCAGTTAAGGACCGAGTCAAGAAGCTAAGCAGGAAACGAACCGAGTACGACCACACTTCTTGAGTGGGGTTAGACCCGGTGGACTAGGTTATTCTCGTGGGGTGGCACCCCAGACATGGTAGGTTCTGGATATCGGTATGGAAATGTGGAAGTGTGTGGTTTAATGACGTCAAGCTTTATATATGTATGATGTAACCTTCAATCTCGGGAGCGCCAGGACTCCCCTCACAACCGGCTCGAGGTAGGAATGTGGCGCCGGGGGTGCAATGGGGATTCATAGTCCTTGGAGCGGGTGCCGCCATGCGAGGGTAACTGAAAAAACCGGGCCGTGACAAGTCTCATGTGTTGGGTGCGTCACGGAGTGTGGGATTAAAAGCGTACATCCACTGCAGTGTGAGTAAATTAAACTATTCGAATAGCCGTGCTCGCGGTTAATGAGCGCCGGGACTTGTATTACTCTTGACTAGCCTCGTCAATTTGTAATATTGCTTAAAATATGATGGGTGTGGAAGGTGTGACCTTGCCTGATATGCAAAAAGGTCATAGTGGTTAAAATTGTGGAAATTGGATGCGAGGGTAAACCGGACCAAGCGAGGCTTGGGGAAGGTGGATGAACCCTCGCAGGTTAATGATAACTTCAACTTAACGTGGTTTTCAGTTAAAACTGTTGTGGGATAGGTTTGTGAAATAATTTGTGAAAACTAGCTTTATGCAAATAAACCAAGCCATCCTTGAACCCCTATGAACATTATATGCATTCTGTAGTGGTGGCTTGCTGAGTACGGTTGGTACTCACTCTTGCTTATTTACATCTTTTAGAAAGGTGTTGGTGTCGACCTGTACATGTGCTATGCTGGCAAGGAGTTACCGAGGACGGTGGAATAGGGACCTAGGTTCACCAGTCGATGCGTGTGGGATAAGATGGACCGCCGCTGCTTCGCTTCCGCTACTTCATTTAGTTGTTTTGGTATTTTGTGTTGCTATCGACCATGCTTGGTCTATTCGGGTTCCATTTGGGCTACCCTTGTATTATTAATATATTGTAAGACCTGTATGACGATGTCAGCTTGAGATATACAACTGTGCCATGTGTGTACCATCTACTGATCCAGGGAATGGTATTGTAATACACATGGGGTTTCCGGTATACAAAACCGGGGGCTCACAGGATGGTATCAGAGCCGACTCTCGCGGTTTCACGGGCGCGTGTGTCGCAGTTGCGCAGGCATGGTGCGCATGGCTGGTGTGGACCCGGTGTGGTCACACAGCATGGCACATGCGTTGGCACTGGACATGGGTGTGTCACAGTTGCGCAGGCATGGTGTGCATGGCTGGTGTGGACCCGGTATGGTCACACAGCATGGCACATGCGCTGGCATTGGACACACGGACGTGGCCAAGAGAGGGAGTTCCTGGCTTGGGGTTGATCGACGAGGACGTCGATCTCTTAAGGGGGTGAGGATGTAACACCCCGGCCCAAGGCATAATAGGATTGATAGGATACTCATGCCAACAAGTTGCAACTTCTTTTCCGGAAGCCCATCTTCAAAGAACTCTAAAGTTAAGCGTGCTTGGCTTGGAGAAATCTAGGGATGGGTGACCGACCGGGAAGTCTTCCCGGGTGCGCACGAGTGAGGACAAAGTGCGCAGAAAAGACTAGTGTTGGTTTGTGAGGGCAGTCTATGTCCTAATTAAGCTGCTAGATGTAAGCGGGCCCGGCCTTGTGGAGGCGGGACGTTACAGGATGGTATCAAGTAACCCCCTGGGGAAATTCCTAAATAAAAATACACCGATCAAAAATCATTTCTGTTTTATGTTTAAATTTTTGCATCATGCCGACAGTTTCTTTGTTTTTTTTGCCAGTGCCAAACTTTTATTGAAATTTACCAATTTTCCTACTCCTCTGATCTTCTGGTCTTTGTCCCAGGATTTTCACTCTAACCAAAATTAGTTTTACTCCAAAAAGTCCACGTAAGCTCCCTCTACTATGGCCTTCTTGTTGCTGGGCTTTTTCTGGAAAAAGTCCATGTTACCTCCCCAAGCCCTTTTCATTCCTATTAGGTTGGAAAAGATAAAAGTCTAATTTTCCCCCATACTATTTTCGGCGACGACGTCGCCGCACGCCGCGCCGCTACGACGAGGCCGCTACGACATCACCGGCTGTCGCCTTCCGCTCCTGTCTCACCGGCGAGCTTGCCGTCCATTCCATACGCATCCGGCCCTACCTCGCACCGCCGCGAGCCATGCAGCAAGCTAGTTGTGCATGCGCGTGCATGCAGGCAAGCCAGCCACGAGCAAGCACCATGCAATTAGCTAGCTATGCGTACGCCTGCATGCAAGCAACTAGTCGAGCCCAAGCTAGCATGCATGCAACAGCCTATGCAGTATACGCGCCAACCCGCGCGGCCGCTGCAACTACCCCGTCTCTGTCTTCATGGCCATTTAAGACGAGCTCGTGCGGTGAAGCCTATATAAGGGCAACCATAGCCAGTATGCAACCCGTCCCTTTCCATCCTCTTTTCTCCTCCTCCTGGCTTTGTTTCTCTTCAGTCACACCCTTCCGCGCACACGCCGCCATCTCTCCGCTTGCTCCGCCGCGGCCGGTTTCGGCTGGGCCTCAGTTGAGCAAGAGGACGGATAGGCCGCCGCGCCGTCATTTGAACCCGAGAACGACTGACTTATCGAACGGCTAATCCCTAACATCTAACCCGCTGACTTCTACCTCACTAACCCGCTGACTTCTAACTCGCTGACCCCTGACACCTAACTTGCACTAATCCGCTAACATTTATTCCTTAACGCTGTGTGTTCGTTTGTTGCCGAGCGAACACGTGGTGGGCGAGGACGATCCGCGGGTCGACCGGCCCCAGGCAGTACCTCGACGACCGTAGTTCGTGCGAGGACCGTCGGTCGGTACGCCGCTACCCGGCTGCCGCAAGGTGAGCTCCCCTCCTGCCCTTCCTCTTGCTTTCGTTTCCTTACCGCAGTTCTCGTCTACCGTCGTTACCGCGGCACGGTGGCGTCGTGAGACGTGACACCGTAACCATTCCTTGCGCGACCGTCCTTCGCAGCGATCGCCGCATCACAGCCGGCCATACATACGCCATATAGCTAGCGGGCCGAACGTGTGCATGCATGCATGTAAGCAGCTAGCTAACTGCAGGTATGCGCATGCATGTACGCATGCTGCCACCCGAGCCGTCCTGGTCGCCGTCCGCCGGCCGCAACGGCTATAAAAACCGCTGCCCCATCTTCGTCCTCCTCAGCCTCCAAGCCAAATGCCGACACCCGCAAACCGTCCCAGCCTCCACTCGGCCGACGCCGCCGTACCGCTTGCAACCGCTCCTGCCGACCGAGCCTCGGCCGAGCCGCGTCTGTGCCGCCTCGAGCCGTTCGGCCATCGGCCGGCCAAGCCACCCGGGACGCCTCCCCGGCCGTCGTCCGGCTGAGCCATAAGCCGTTTCGGCCTCCGCTCGGCCGTGCCACCCCTGCCGAGCCACCGGCTGCTCCAGCCGGCAGCACGCCACCCGGCCTCCTCCTGGCCATGCCGCGCAAGCCAAGCCGGCACCAACCCGGCCCCGGCCTCCTCCAGCCCGGCCGCGCGCCACCGGCCGCGCGCAGCTGCCGCCCCGTAGCCGTGCCGGCCAGCCGCAGCCACCAGCCCGGCCGGCTGCAGCTCTGCCGCAGCCGCCGCGCCGCCTGCGCGCATCCCCAACCGCGCGCCGACCCCGGCCTGCACCGCCGGCGCCGCTCCGCCCTGCCGAGCCGCGCGCCGCCGCCCCCGGCCGAGCCGCGCTGCCCGGCCGCCGCACGCGCGCGCCGCGCCACCCGCGTACTGCCACCGCGCGCCCGCAGCCGCCGTACCGCCAGGGCCGAGCCGCGCCGTTGCCTGCGCACTCCTAGCCGCGCGCCCACGCCGCCGCCGGCGCCGCTCCCGGCCGCGCCGCGCTCAGCCGCCCCACCGCCGGCGCCCTGCCCTTCGGTCTCTCACCCGGCTGGAGCAAGCAGAAAAGGAGAGAAGAAGAGAAATGGAAGGATAACAAGGAGAGAGAAAAAGGAGGAAGGAGGAGAAGAAAAGAAAAAAAAGGAGGAAAAGAAAAAAAAGGGTGGGACCCGCCAGTGGGCCCCACTCTCTCTCTCTCCATGGGCCTTTGACCGCAGGTCTAAATCCCCTCCCTCTCCTTTCAGGGCCGAGCCCATAAGAGTCCTCCTGCAAAAGTCTATATTATATCCTCCGGGCCGAAACCCACCAACAGCCTCTCTCCTCGACGAAGTCTAATTTATACCCCCCCTACTCACCCAACTCTCCTCTTAAAGTCTGTATTACGTCCCTAACCGACCGACATCACTTTGGGCTAAGGCCAAAGCACTCCCAAAATAAAAGTCCAACATGCCCCCCCCTCTGAGCCCCTCAGCCAAAGAATATTCCCAAGAATATCCCTCTCCAAATTAATAAATCCATTTCCGTATTTCAGAAAATCCGCTAACCCTCCAAATCCGTATCTCCCTCGTTTTGAGTCGAATGTGAACAAAACTTCCGTCAAAATCTTTCAAAAATCAAGATCTACGCAATGGCACTGGTTGGGTTATTTTCCTTTTTGGAATTTTTGGCTCTTTTTGTGTTAGCGAGTAGTTCGTGACGTTATTATTCGACCGGACAGGGTATATCTGCGAGGAGGAAATTGAGCCAATTGATAACGAACCCTCAAGTGAGCAAGGCAAGTCACTACGCCCCCTTCCTCGAACATGTTGATCCTATTTTTATAAATGTGTTGATTGCAAATAAAATTGCATGCTAATTATAAAACGCGTACCTACATTTGCTTAAAGCCTTACCTTTGATATTGTTTATCCTTATGTATTTACACACCTTTGTTACCTGAGTATATTACTTTACGCGTGATTATTTACTCACTGCTTAGCCCTGCTTACATAGACGTTATACACTCCATATGTGGGATATGTGGATGTGGTTACACTGATCACTCGATGGGAGTGATTGATAGAGATCGGGTGGAGACATAAGCGCCACCCACAGCATGAAAACCTTTGTGAAAACCCAAAAACTTAATTAAACAAAAGTGATTTCGACTGGGGCGGCACGGATAGAATATGGGTGGTTCTGGGAACGGTAAGCCGCCGACCCTGGTCAGTTAAGGACCGAGTCAAGAAGCTAAGCAGGAAACGAACCGAGTACGACCACACTTCTTGAGTGGGGTTAGACCCGGTGGACTAGGTTATTCTCGTGGGGTGGCACCCCAGACATGGTAGGTTCTGGATATTGGGATGGAAATGTGGAAGTGTGTGGTTTAATGACGTCAAGCTTTATATATGTATGATGTAACCTTCAATCTCGGGAGCGCCAGGACTCCCCTCACAACCGGCTCGAGGTAGGAATGTGGCGCCGGGGGTGCAATGGGGATTCATAGTCCTTGGAGCGGGTGCCGCCATGCGAGGGTAACTGAAAAACCGGGCCGTGACAAGTCTCATGTGTTGGGTGAGTCACGGAGTGTGGGATTAAAAGCGTACATCCACTGCAGTGTGAGTAAATTAAACTATTCGAATAGCCGTGCTCGCGGTTAATGAGCGCCGGGACTTGTATTACTCTTGACTAGACTCACATGTTTTTAATTTGGTTAGAAGAAGTTGGGATAAATACAACATGGGTGACCTTGCCCCATGCGTGGGAAGGTTACATTGTGATGAAGGAACTTCTAATGAATGACAACCTTTACATAGCGGCAATTCTTTTCATGGTTAAAACTGCTAGGCCATAGGCTTGTAAAATAACTTGCGAAAACTGGCTTTATGCAAATAAACCAAAACCTGCCTTGGATCCCTATATGCATTGGTTGCATTTCTATAGTGGTGACTTGCTGAGTACGGTTGGTACTCACCCTTGCATATTTCTACCCTTTTAGCTCTTGATGATGAGGACTTGCCAGTCGAACTGATCCCTGAGGAGGGGGATGGTACGGAGGAACCATAGGGACTAATCCCCAGTTGATGCCTGTGGAGTATAGATGGACCGCCGCAGCCTCGCTTCCGCTATCCTATGTTATTTGGTATTGTATCCGGTCAGACACGGCCTATTAGAACCTACTCGGGTTCCCATGTAATATTTGGTATTGTAAGACTATGCGATGCAGACTATGTGTACCAGAGTTGTAATGTGTGCATACCAACCTACCGATCCAGGGAGTTGGTATTTGTAAACACATATGGTTTCCTGTGCTATAAAATCAGGGGCTGACAAACCCTGTGAGCCCCCGGTTTTGTATACCGGAAACCCCATGTGTATTACAATACCATTCCCTGGATCAGTAGATGGTACACACATGGCACAGTTGTATATCTCAAGCTGACATCGTCATACAGGTCTTACAATATATTAACAATACAAGGGTAGCCCAAATGGAACCAGAATAGACCAAGCATGGTCGATAGCAACACAAAATACCAAAACAACTAAATGAAGTAGCGGAAGCGAAGCAGCGGCGGTCCATCTTATCCCACACGCATCGACTGGTGAACCTAGGTCCCTATTCCACCGTCCTCGGTAACTCCTTGCCAGCATAGCACATGTACAGGTCGACACCAACACCTTTCTAAAAGATGTAAATAAGCAAGAGTGAGTACCAACCGTACTCAGCAAGCCACCACTACAGAATGCATATAATGTTCATAGGGGTTCAAGGATGGCTTGGTTTATTTGCATAAAGCTAGTTTTCACAAATTATTTCACAAACCTATCCCACAACAGTTTTAACTGAAAACCACGTTAAGTTGAAGTTATCATTAACCTGCGAGGGTTCATCCACCTTCCCCAAGCCTCGCTTGGTCCGGTTTACCCTCGCATCCAATTTCCACAATTTTAACCACTATGACCTTTTTGCATATCAGGCAAGGTCACACCTTCCACACCCATCATATTTTAAGCAATATTACAAATTGACGAGGCTAGTCAAGAGTAATACAAGTCCCGGCGCTCATTAACCGCGAGCACGGCTATTCGAATAGTTTAATTTACTCACACTGCAGTGGATGTACGCTTTTAATCCCACACTCCGTGACGCACCCAACACATGAGACTTGTCACGGCCCGGTTTTTCAGTTACCCTCGCATGGCGGCACCCGCTCCAAGGACTATGAATCCCCATTGCACCCCCGGCGCCACATTCCTACCTCGAGCCGGTTGTGAGGGGAGTCCTGGCGCTCCCGAGATTGAAGGTTACATCATACATATATAAAGCTTGACGTCATTAAACCACACACTTCCACATTTCCATACCGATATCCAGAACCTACCATGTCTGGGGTGCCACCCCACGAGAATAACCTAGTCCACCGGGTCTAACCCCACTCAAGAAGTGTGGTCGTACTCGGTTCGTTTCCTGCTTAGCTTCTTGACTCGGTCCTTAACTGACCAGGGTCGGCGGCTTACCGTTCCCAGAACCACCCATATTCTATCCGTGCCGCCCCAGTCGAAATCACTTTTGTTTAATTAAGTTTTTGGGTTTTCACAAAGGTTTTCATGCTGTGGGTGGCGCTTATGTCTCCACCCGATCTCTATCAATCACTCCCATCGAGTGATCAGTGTAACCACATCCACATATCCCACATATGGAGTGTATAACGTCTATGTAAGCAGGGCTAAGCAGTGAGTAAATAATCACGCGTAAAGTAATATACTCAGGTAACAAAGGTGTGTAAATACATAAGGATAAACAATATCAAAGGTAAGGCTTTAAGCAAATGTGGGTACGCGTTTTATAATTAGCATGCAATTTTATTTGCAATCAACACATTTATAAAAATAGGATCAACATGTTCGAGGAAGGGGGCGTAGTGACTTGCCTTGCTCAATTGGGGGTTCGTTCTCGATTAGCTCAGTTTCCTCCTCGCAGATGTACCCTGTCCGGTTGAATACTAACGTCACAAACTACTCGCTAACACAAAAGAGCCAAATATTCTAGAACAATCAAAAATAACCAAACTAGTGCCATTGCGTAGATCTTGATTTTAGAAAGATTTTGACAAAAGTTTCGTTCAAATCCGACTTAAAACGAGGGAGATATGGAATTCGAAAGATTGAAAAAGTTTTAAAACAAAGAAAAGGGAAAGGTCTGACGGGTGGAACCGCCCTTAACTCCTCACGTACGGGTTTTGTTTTTAAAAGAGGGTGCGCATGGTGAGGTGAAGGGCTTGGGCGAGCTACAAGCATGCATGCATATGCATACACACGGCTAGCTAGCTGCGTGAATGTGAGCTGCTTGCGTGCATGCACACGTACAGCCAGCTAGCTGTGTGGCGCATGCATGGCCGGCAGCACAGCGGTGATCGCTGCGGAGGGCAACCGCGTAATGAACGGGTACGGTGTTGCGCCTCACAACGTTACCGTGCCGCGGCAACAACGGCGGTAAGGAAACAAAAGCAAGAGGAAGAACAGGAGAGGAGCTCACCTTGCGGCAGCCGGGTAGCGGCACACCGAGCGGTGGTCCTCACACGAAACTACGGTCGTCGATGTACAGCCTGGGGACAGTCGGCCCGCGGATCATCCTCGCACACCCCGTGTTCGAGCGGTGGCAACAAACGAACACACAGCGTTACGGAATAAATGTTAGCGGGTTAGTGCAGGTTAGGGGTTAGGGGTTAGCGAGTTAGAGGTCAGCGGGTTAGTGAGTTAAAGGTCAGCGGGTTAGTGAGTTAGAGGTCAGCGGGTTAGTGAGTTAGAAGTCAGCGGGTTAGTGAGTCAATGGGTCAAATGTTAGATGTTAGAGGTTAGCCGTCCAATAAGTTAGTCGTTCTCGGGGTTCAGATGACGGTGCGGCGGCTTATCCGTCCTCTTGCTCCACTGAGGCCCAGTTGGAGCCGGCCGCGGTGGAGAGGTGTTTCAGACTTCTAGAGAGACGCTTGGAACGTAGAGGGATGTAGTGTGGACTTGGGGCTGCTGGTGGGCTTAGGTCCGAAATTGAAGAGAGAGGCAATATGGACTTCTGTAAAAGATTACATGGACTCGGCCCGATGGAAAAGGAGGGAGGTCTTATGGACTTCCTAGTTGGATAGCCCAAATAAGAGGGACCTCATTTAGACTTCTTCAAAGCCTGAGGGCCCACAGAGAGAAAGGGGTGGGTCCCACTGATGGGTCCTACCATCTTTTTCTTTTTTTTTTTTTTTTTTTTTTCTTTTCTTTCTCTTTTCCTCTTTCTTTCCTTCTCTTTCTTTCCTTATCCTTTCCCTTCTCTGCCGCTGCTTCCTGGAGAAGAGGAGGGTGCCGCGGGAGGGGCGACGGCGCGGCACGGCCAAGCGGTGCGGCGCCGGTGGTGGCGCAGCACGGGCGCGGCGGCGCGTGCGGGCCAGGACGGCGGCACGCGGCAGCGCGTGCGGCGGCTGGGCCACACGGGGCGGCGACGCGCGGCAGCGCCACGGGGAAGGGGCGGCTGCGCGGCGCGACGTGGCGATGGGGGGCTGCGCGGGTGGCGGCGGCGTGGCGCGCAGCCGTGAGGTGGCCTGGCGTGGCGCGGCGCGCTGGCGGCGCGGTCGGGGACGGCGCAGGGCGGCGTGAGACGGCGCACAGCGCGGCTTTGGCGCGTGCGCCAGCCGCGGCTGGGAGGCGGCGTCGACAGCAGCGTGCCGCCGGGCGGTGGCCGGGCAGGAAGAGGCCGGGGCGGTGGCGCGGCACGGCACGGCGTCGGCCACGGCGCTCGACCAGGAGGCCGGGCCAGGCGGCTTCGACGACGCGGCCCGGGGCGGTCACGGCGGCTGCGGCCGGGCAGGCGCGGCTGTGGCCGGGAGGCCGAGGTGCCGGCGGCCTGGCACGGCAAGGGCGGTCGGCTGGCGTGCTGGCCGGCCACGGCGTCGGCCAGGCAGCGACGGCGGGGCTCGGCTCGGCCTGGGCGACGGCCGGGCTGAGCGTTCGGCCAGGTGGAGGCGGCGCGTGACGCAGAGCGGCAGTGCACGGCAAGAAGGCGGCCGATCGAACGACAACGGTGTCCAGCCCGTCGGTGTGATGGCAACAGTGAGCGAAAAGGGCGGCTTTTATAGCCGTCGCAGCCGGCGGATGGCGACAAGGGCGGCTCGGCCGAGCGGGGCCGACGGTCCTATTGGGCGGTCGCAGAGCGAGGATGGGGCT
Source organism: Oryza officinalis (assembly GCA_008326285.1). Classification (NCBI taxonomy): domain Eukaryota; kingdom Viridiplantae; phylum Streptophyta; class Magnoliopsida; order Poales; family Poaceae; genus Oryza; species Oryza officinalis. The sequence goes on along the minus strand of BDMV01000003.1, from coordinate 49,572,984 downwards.
GTTGCAGGACGGCGTGGACGCGGCGTACGCGTTCGGTGTGGACCGCTGCCTCTGCGCTTGCTTGCATGGTGCATGCTCGTGGCTGACATGCTTGCATGCATGCACATGCACAACTAGCTTGTTGCATGGCTGGCGGCGGTGCGAGGTTGAGCAGGATGCGCGTGGAATGGCCGGCAAGCTCGCCGGTGAGACGGGAGCGGAAGATGGCAGCCGGTGGTGTCGCAGCGGCCTCGTCGTAGCGGCGCGGCGTGCGGCGACGTCGCCACCGAAAACAGTATGGGGGGAGAATTAGACTTTATTTTTACTACCAACCCAATAGGAATGAAAGGGCTCGGGGAGGCAACATGGACTTTTCCAGAAAAAGCCCAGCAGGAATGCCACGGTAGAGGGAGTGGAAATGAACTTGTTTTGCGGAATGGGTTGGGTTAACAGAGGGAAATGTGGCCCAAAGAAATAGGATGTTCGAATATTTTCTTTGGGATATGAAATTTGGAAATTTGAAGGGGGTTTGAGATAGAATTTGTACAGAGGACAACCTTTTCGGTAAAAGGATTTAATCGAGATCTTTTGGCACAGATTCTAGACACACACAAATAAACAATAAACAAGCAAACTAAAATTATGCCTGAGGACTAGACTTTGTCTGAGGAGGTCATATCCTTGAAAATAGCCTATTAGGAATTTATATTTCGCAATTAAGGTTTCTAGTAAATACTTTACCAATAGACATTATTTTGCAAATAATTTCCAAAAGCTTATCACTCTATATAAAGGTGCATAGAAAATAATCAAAGCTATTTCTTTAGTGGAACAATATTTGTTTTAATAAACTATCCCTTAATGGGTTTTATCCAAAATGGTGATACATTTAGATATATAGCTTTATTTATAAAGTAAATATGCTCAAGGGTTTTTGTTTTTCGAAAATAATTGGCATATGCAAATCATAGCTCCTTGAATAAATAATATTTGAAATCAAATATCGACGTATCCTCAGACGTTCGTCTATTAGCCCACGTGTAAACGAAAAACGACAGATCGAATTGAGTTAGTTCAGGCATGAATGTATTTTGAAAAAGATTTTTGGTTATTCTGAATTTTTAATTCCGTATTCCAAAGTCGAAATATTCAGGATGTTACAAACCTACCCCCCTTAAAATAATCTCGTCCCCGAGATTACTTAGGGGTTAGAAAAAGAGAGGGATGGTTGCACTCCGGGAGACTTCTGAAGAAACACAGAGGCTGAGGTACCATGAATTTTCCAAATTATACAGGTTCGGTGCTGGGCTGGTGAAGAACATCCTGGTTCACTGTCCTGACCATTTTAAACTCCTTTTTCACGCGGATAAGCTTGCACTTTTTCTGGGGACAGGCGTCGGTACCTTTATCCTTTTTTTGTGATTCATATGCATGCGCATGTGGCAGTGGTTGTAGCGCGCAACGACTGGTTGTCGCAGTGGTACCTTGTGTACTCTGCGAGGTTCATAGCCATTAACCGGGGCATCCAAATATTCAACGGCTCGTTTCGAAATACACTGGTCTATCCAAAATTTCAAATCGCCCTGTACACTTGGGTAGTTGCTTTGCCAGGCGTGCAACTTTTGATAAAAAGGGGAAGAGAGAGGGGGCTGCTTTACGCCTCTTTGCGCGGTAGCCCCGAGCGGAGTGTGAGTGGAGGGTGGTGTAGCTCAACTAAGGGAGGAGATGGAGCGGCGGCTCGGCGGTGGAAGCGACCTGGATGGCGGCGAGCGCGGCGCTAGCTACCACGGTGCCGGTGGCGGCGCGGAGCGAGGCGCTGCGGCGCAAGGTGCTCCGAGCGGGGGCGTTGCGGCCAGGGGTGAGCTACGCCGGCGGTCGGGGTCGGCGACTGCTGCGGTTGAGTCGCAGCGGCGTGCTTCTTCTCCGGCGCAGGCGGCAAGCGACGCCATTGGGGGCGGGGCTGCTGTGATGATGGCGCGGGGACATCCCAATCGAAGAGGGACCTTCTTGTCGTGGGTGTGCATTGCCTTGTACTGGGTGTGGGTATGGTCCGGCCTACGGTTTGTTAGCGCAACTATTTGCGCCACTTTATCTTGGTTGGTGCGTCCAGTGGTCATCCTTTGGGGGTGGTGGCGCGTGCTTGTTGCGGACGAGTATGCCGACCACCTATGTGAGGCGGTGTTCCTCCTCATAGTGTTGGCGCCCATCGTCTTCATTTCCGTTCTGAAGGCGATGTTAGAGTAGGTAGTTGACGACATGGTTGCCAAACCTTGGCATGTATCCCCTATGTATCGATCTTCATAGTCCATCTCTTTAATCTTTGGCCTCTCGTGTCATTAGTATGGTTGTCTCTAGTTTGTACTTGTGCCTGACTTGGCTTATCCGTTGATGAGGCTTGATTACTAACGGCATTATGGGTTTTCCGAACAGGTTCATGCCTGTTTTAACTTTGGGTATCTAGGGGTTGCTTTCTCATTAGACGAGATTATCGTTCAATCTTGAAATAGTTCAATCCGTCGGATGGCTTTCTATGGAAAGGGCAGGTCAGCCTAAGTGTGGACACAGACGACCCTTTCTGAACAATGGATTCATGGCAGGCAAAAGGTTGTGTTACCCTTCATCCAATTTCTCCTTTGAACGAGATAAAAGGGGAATACATCCTTAGTGAGGAAAAGGGAGAGTTGCTACTACTGGATAAGACATTTCCCAACAAGGGTCTACACACATAGCTTGCTCATGGTGACGGTGGAGGCGAGAGTGGATCGAACTCCAGCGGAGGCTTCCTGCGAATCCTGGTCAACTTGTGGCCTTGGATGCGGCGAACTATCTCAGATGCTTGCAAGAGTTGTATGGTAGTGCACTCCAGAGATAAGCGCTGGTAGCGGGCTTCTAGATCGGCATACCGATCTCGAAGTTCATCCAGTTCTTCGAGGGCCTGCTCATAGGCGTTCTCAGTGGTGCAGGCTAGCTTGGAGAGGAGAGTGCACCTGCTCCCTTCGAGTTGTCCAGTCGAGCGGAGGCGGCACCGGTTGTCGTCTTCTTCGCGATAGGGGTGGAGACCAAAGCTGTCGGCTACACCCAAGGGGACGCAAATCTTGCAAAGCCGTAGGAGGGCCTCACGAAACACATCCTTGATGGCAGCTTCAGAGGTGATTCGAGGATGGCGAGTCTGGAAAGCGACCACTTCATCTCCTTGGAAGTGGAGGAAGACTTTCACCTTCCAGCTCTTCTGGGATCCCTGGACGATTTGCTCGCCACAGTAGACGGGCTCCTCAAAGAAATCGAGTTGCCGGAGTAGGTGGCCTAGTTGTTCGGCATACCCGTTAGGGTTTTCCATGGCATGCCCCTCCATGGTTACGGGTGGGTTTTCCATGGGCTTGGGTTTCTGGCTAGCTTAGACCAAAAGAAGGGTGCCCTTTATCGTGGTTGCTTGGGGTTCCTTTTGTAGGCACCATCTTTCGGTGGCTCCTGTTATGGGGTCAGCATCTCCAGTGTTTGTGCTTCTCACGGTAAGTCCTGTTCCACTTACTGGTGGTGGACAGTATCTTGTCATGTATTCCCGAGGACTGGTGGTCATGGTTCTTGTCAGCCTTGGTTTGACGGGTCTTAAGGCGATTACATGCCCATAAAACTGGATTATCTTATGGCTGGGCATTTTGCTGCAGAGTCAGTCCTTAGAGTGTCCAATGAAATTTTCTTGTTCTTCCTGTCATGGGCATGGCTACTTCGGGTCCTTAATGAGTCGTCTGGGGCCGCTTGTTGATGAGGGCTTGAATACTGATTTTATTATTAGTTCATCGCCGTACTTACATCGCTTCCTGCTCGGGTAACGGGGGTCGCTTCTTTCTGTTAGGTGTGCTTATTAACCAAAACTTGGAATAACCCATACTGACAACAATGGGCTTCCCAGAGGAAGGCATGATGATCTAGCTACGAACAAAATGTTCAGCTGCAAACCATGAACTTATGACGGACCAACGGTTTCATTCCATTCATGACAGGATACAGGGGTACAACTCCAGGGGTAGGGTACAATTCAAGGGAAAGGGAAAAGGAACTACTACGCTTAACAGTGCAAAGCCTAATAGAGGTTTGCACACCTAACGGTACTCATGGCGATGGCGCAGGGGAGACTAGATCCATCCCTAGGGGGGACTTCTCGCGTTTCCTGCTCATCTCACCGGCTTTCATCATACTGGCCGCCACATTCGCCTGTGCAAGCAGTGCAGAGGTGTTCCTGTGGGTCAGCCGCTGGTAACGGGCTTCCAGGTCTGTGTACTGGTCTCGAAGCTCGTCCAGCTCCTCGAGTGCCTGCTCATAGGCATTCTCGACAGTGCAGGCTAACTCGGAGAGGAGAGCGCACCGGGTTCCTTGGTCCTGTCTGGTCATGCGGAGGTGGTACCGGTTGTCTTCTTCGGTGCGGAATGGGTGCAAGCCATAGTCATTGACTATACCCAAAGGGGCGGAGATCTTGCAAAACCGATAGAGGGTTTCACGAAGCACATCATGGAAAGCAGCTTCAGGGGTGATCCGGGGATGACGTGTCTGGAAGGAGATCGCCGTTCCTTCTCCTTCTCCCTGAAAGGAAAGAAAGATCTTCACCTTCCAGTACTTCCGGGATCCTCGGACGATCTGCTCACTATGGTAGATGGGTTCAGTGAAACCACCTAGCTGCCGAAGTATGCACTCCAGCTGTTTGGCATATGCATTGGGGTTGTCCTGAGGTGGACAATCTGTGGTTACCATGGGGTCACTGTGAGGGGGGTTCTCTGTGGTTGCCATGGGGTTGTTCTGAGGGAGACTCCCTGTGGTTACCATGGGGTCTGCCATGGGGCTAGGGGTTTTTTTTTTCTGGCTAGCTTGGTTCAAAAGAAGGGAGAGGAGTGGTGCATTTCCTTGGGGTAGCCTGGGGCTCCCTTTATAGGCATCGACCACTGGGCTACTGTGATGGGGTCAACAACTCCAGTGCTCGTGTGTCCCGGTGTGGCCTGTTCCAATTATTGGCGACGAGCAGTATGCTATTGTGGATCCTGTCAATCGAGGCTCCTATTGTGTTCCTGTGGGTACTGTTGAAATATGGCGGTTCCCGGGTCTTCCGGAGTCCTTGGTCGGTACTGTTTGGGTCGCCGTCCTTGTGGTCGAAGCTTTCGGCTGAGGTCGCACTCCTATCTTCGTAGGTTGCCGAATTCCCAAGTGGTTTTGTTGTGGTCGGCTTACTGTGGCTGTACCGGGTGGGGTCTTAACTTAACACTTGTCGATCCTAATTGTACTCATGTTGGTAATCATCCTTCATCCTGACAACACCGGTATTTGGAAGATTAGGGAGGCATGAGAAAGTCCATCGGGAAGAAAGAAATAGAGTTTTCTAAGAAAGGGCTACTTAATGGGAAGTTTTAATTGTTCGGGTGATGTGTATCATATACTTGGTGAGCACACAAGGGAGGGGGGGGGGTGAGTAGTTAACTGCTTACGAGCTACTACACAACAAGAAAATCAATGCACAAAACGATGGGTTGCCACCCCATACTGCAATAACTCACAATAGGAGGTGGCTTATGCACAATACAACGTCTACGACACACATCTAAGGGTATTTAGTCAGATCGGTTAGTGGTTCATGAGGTCCTAATAAACCAGCTATCTCTTCATCCTTAATCCTTATAGTCTGTATAGGAGTATTTGAAATTAGAGTGTCCTCACTCGTGCGCACCCGGGAAGACTTCCCGGTCGGTCACCCATCCCTAGATTTCTCCAAGCCAAGCACGCTTAACTTTAGAGTTCTTTGAAGATGGGCTTCCGGAAAAGAAGTTGCAACTTGTTGGCATGAGTATCCTATAAATCCTATTATGCCTTGGGCCGGGGTGTTACACCTAGTGATATGATTCTAAACATTGTGATCACCTTATGTATTTGAACATGGGCAATTTACAACTTCTGCACAGAGGTGAAGCCTCTGGTTATTTGTGAAATAAAATGGAGTTAAACATATTTCTAGACTTGGGCGACGAGTGGTGTACATATGGTAGTAGTTGTGCACCGATAGGGGGAGCGATCGCTTGAGTCGATTAAGGACCGAACTCTATGCTACCAACTAAGTATATAGTACTGTCACATGTGTTAGTATGGGATGACCTTAGCTTATTAAGTTGTTTAGTGTTTAGCCTTGCATATTGGTAGGTCGGAGTAGAATGAATTAGTCTGAGCGATGATTCATAGGAACTACCCATGTGTGTGTTGAATTTATTGCTAGCGAATATTACTAGCTGTGTGTGTTCTGTGAGGGGATGGATGGTCCGCCTCACAGCATGGGCGTCTAAGTCTGTCCAATTCAACGGTATAGTGCCTCGTGGGGAAACGGATGTGTTCGCTGCCACAGCGTTAGGTTTAAGGCGTGGGCCCGTCACCTAACGGCTCTAGGTCATTCCTAGGGTGGATTTGCACTTGCCGTCGCTGATGCAAGGCTAGACACTAGGCAATGTAACGGCTAAGTTGTGACCTCTAGTCCGCACTCAACGTGTAGTGTGTGGGGTGCTAGGCCGGCACCGAACCCACTAGAGTGTAGCCTCCGGGTTTTTATCGCATCATGTGGATTTGTACGAACTCTGCAGAGTTAAAACTAACCGGTTAGCCGTGCTCACGGTCAAGAGCGACTTGGGGAAATAGCATGAGTGTAATTTTATTCTTTCTAAAACACTATATAAAAATGGTTGAGGATGAGAATTTGATGATGATTTTGATGATAATGATGACTTGCTATCTGGGAAGGTGCAAGTGTGATGTTTATGATTTATGATGATGTTAATGAGGAGAAATGATGATTATGTTGCTAAAATTATTTATATTGATCACCATGCTTTACTTTATATACTTATTCTACAAATATTTACAAAGTTACCGTTTGTGAAATATTGTGAACCAACTTAGCTTTATACAAATGAATCTACAAATAGTCATTCTTTGATAATTAGAGCTTGCATGTATGTAGAATTGTATTGCCTTGCGAGTACATTAACCATGTTAATGTACTGACACTTGTATCTTTTGTGGGTTGTTTGTCTAAATTGTTTTGTAGGTTTAGTTGAGTGCTATGGGTTCCGTTGATCTCTTCAGGACGGTTCATTAGGGGTCTACCCCTAGTCGGATTGCTTATGGGTCTTAGGTAATTAAGCTTCCATGCGAACCTTTAATAATAAGGCCGTTCGGCCATATGTATCCTAGACTTAGATTCTAAATTATTTGTGTATTAGTAGTCGTTGTTTATGAATATCATTTGCTTTGACGAAAGTGTCTTGGTTTGTTCTAGCTTATAGAATTATCCAGACATGAGTATGGATGTTGAACAAACGAGATGTTGTAGAGCTTAGCAAATTGTCAAGTCTCCTGTGATGTATAACACATCTGGTCGCGGTCTTCGTGTGGTTTGACGGGCACGTCTCAAGCTGAAGTTGACTGGCACGCTAAGTCCCAGCAATGTCTCTTTTGCTCAATATTCGGCACTACGTTATTTATATTGAATGGTGATTAGTTGTGATCATGGGGCACATTGAGGCTTGAGTGGCTATAATGCGTGTATGGATCCCACTCTCCCAAAATCATGTGGTGATCACAAATGACACCGGACAATATAATTTTTGGGTGCTCGACATCCATTTAGGCAGAGTACTAGTGGCACACAACCGGTATGATGAATAGTAGTGGTATTTTCTTGAATTGGAATATTTGTAGTGATATGGATCCAATTAACCCTAAGAAAATGGGTAAACATCGAAATACTAGCATATAGCAGGCCAGATTTCCCAGGTTATCCTTCAAATTCACAATATATATACTTGGTTGCCAGATTTCCCAGATTATCCTTCAAATTCACAATATATATACTTGGTTGTGCATCATATAGCAGGCCAGATTTCCCAAATTATCCTTCAAATTCACAATATATATACTTGGCTGTGCATGAAAATGTCCTAGTTCACTAAGCTCAGCTTAGATGGCATTAATATCTGTCTTGACCAAGAACTATCCTTTCTTTGAAGGCAAAATTTGCTACAGGACACTTAAAAATCGTATAATTGGTTGAGGGACACCGTAAAAACGTGACATTGTCGATAGACACTACAAAAGTTGTGTAATTCATTGTAGGACACCGGAGACATTATTTTATAATTTTCGGGCTGAAAGAGGGGAGAAAAATTTTGAAATGACAAGAATGCCCCCTCTACTCCCTTTCTTTTCGATGCAGCCGACATGTGGGCCCGCGCACAGTGTCCTCGTCCTCTGGCCTGGCACCGTCTCCAGCTCCGGCGCCTCCGACCCAGCAGGGTTGAGAACCGGGCAGTCCTATTCGTCTTCAAGGCGTGCGCCTAGCTGGGGACCTTACAAGAAGGGAGACCAGGACGACGGTGCGGCACAAACGGAGTGCCGCGACGGCGGCGGAGAGAGGATTCCGGGCGGCGGCAAGCTAGGGCTAAAGGGGAATTCGAGAGAGGAGCTCTGGGGCATGGTATTTAAAGGTGGAGGAGGAAGAATCCGGCTCGGATGCGGCGAAAAAGAATTAGGAAAATTAGGGTTCTTCACCGGTAAAGGAAAGCTCGAACTTTACTCAAATCCGAGTGATTTAGATCGAGATTTCAAAGGGATTCTTGAGGGGAATCGAAAAGGAAAGTGAGGGCATCAAATCCCCTCAACTTGTTTTGGAAACAGGCGAGGTAATCGATCGGATTTTGGAAGGGATGCAGCGGCGTCGGTCGGCGTCGGGCGCTGGCGAGAGGAGGACGACGACACTATGTGCGGGCCCACATGTCGGCTGCATCGAGAAGAAAGGAAGGAGTAGAGGAGGGCATTCCCGTCATTTTGAAATTTCTCTCCCCTCTTTCAGCCCGGAAATTATAAAATAATGCTTTCGGTGTCCTAACATTGGCAGTATCACGTTTTTGCGGTGTCCCTCAGCCAATTACACAATTTTTAAGTGTCTTGTAGCAAATTTTGTCTTCTTTAAAGATCGAGAATCCTCATTTATCTACTGATCATATTGTGTTGCGTGTAATTTTGTCACTGCAGTAGATTATTCGAATTTAGAAGCACTTCTAACTGTTATATGTGTTAGCTAGCTAGATAAATTCGGATCAGGCATGGCTGATCTCCATCACATGCAGTAACAAACTGGTTTGTTATAGATATGCATCTGTTAGGTAGTTTGTTACTGCATGCATCGTTTTCTCCATGTAATGCAGCTGGGATTGTTTCCTGGCTGCGCACCTTCTGTACAAGCCACGACGGGGGCTTTTCCCGTCTAATATAACATGCAATTGACGCACAGCACGAGTGCGATCGCTTCCGCCCAAATCTTTCCACATGGTATCAGAGCACTGATCCAATCTACACACATATCAGATCGATCTCCATGGCGTCGTCCTCAAGCACGGCAGCCACCAATCCATTGCAAGGCCACCCAATCTCTGAGAAGCTTGGGAAGGCGAATTATGCCCTCTGGAAGGTGCAGATCAGTGCCGCCGTAAGAGGAGCACGGCTACAAGGGCATCTCACCGGCGCAACAAAGAAGCCGGCGGCTGAAATTAGTGTTACCACTGATGGCGCTACTGTCATGAAGCCCAACCCGGCGTTCGACGACTGGGAAGCCACTGACCAGCAAGTTCTGGGATTCCTTCTCTCATCTCTGACGAGGGAAGTGCTCATGTAGGTTGCTACATGCAACACTGCAGCAGAAGCATGGAATGCAATCGAAGGGATGTACTCCACACACACTCGAGCACGTTCGATTAATACTCGATTCACGCTCACCAACACAAAGAAGGGCAACATGACAACTCTGGAGTACTTCGCCAAGATGAAGTCTCTCGGAGATGAGATGGCAATTGCTGGAGGCCGTCCCATTGATGAAGAGGAGCTAGTTCAGTATATAATTACTGGGCTTGGAGAAGGATACAGCGAGGTGGTATCGGCTGTGTGCGCTAGGGTGGAACCGATCACTGTGAGTAATCTGTACTCCCAGGTGCTCAACTTTGAAGCGCGTCAAGCCATTTACCATGGCGCACATGAAGGCACGGTGAATCTCGCCAACCGAGGAGGCTTCAACACCGGAGGGAGCAGTGGTTGTGGTCGCGGTAACCCTAGTGGTGGCCGCGGTCACGGCAATCCAAGAGGAGGACGCAGCCGTGGTCGCGCATCTGGCGGATCTGGTGGTGTCGACAAGAGGGCCACATGCCAAGTCTGCTTCAAGCGTGGTCACACGGCGACAGATTGCTGGTATAGGTATGATGAGGATTATGTCCCTGATGCTAAACATGTTGCAGCTGCAGCCGTAAACTCCTATGGTGTTGACACAAATTGGTACATTGACACCGGAGCCACTGATCATGTCACGGGAGAATTGGAGAAACTCACCGTGAAGGAGAAGTACAATGGAGGTGAACAGATCCACACCTCAAGCGGTGCAGGTATGGATATAAGTCACATTGGTCATACAGTTGTTCATACCCCAAATATTCGTAATATCCATCTCAAAAATGTGCTATATGTACCTCAGGCTAAGAAAAATCTTGTGTCTGTACATCGCTTAGTTGATGATAACTCTGCTTTGCTTGAATTACATCGTGACTATTTCTTTCTTAAGGATCAAGTCACCAGGAAAACTCTTCTTAAGGAAAGATCTTGGCGCAGGTTGTACCCTCTACCACAATCCTCCTTGAAGCAAGCCTACAGCGCCATCAAATTATTCTTGGACTGGTGGCATCATTGTCTTGGTCATCCCTCCATCTCTATTGTTAAGCAAGTAGTCAATAAATTTAGCCTTCCTTGTTCAGATTTATCTAGCGAGTCAGTTTGTAATGCTTGTCAACAAGCAAAAAGTCATCAATTACCTTTTCCTGTTTCATCTAGTATTTCTAAACATCCTTTGAAACTTGTTTTCTCTGATGTATGGGGTCCTGCTCCAGAATCTGTTGGACGAAAGAAATACTATGTTAGTTTTATTGATGACTTTAGTAAATTCACTTGGATCTATCTTTTACAACATAAGTCTCAAGTGCTTGAAAAGTTTAAGAAGTTCCAAGTTATGGTAGAACGACAATTTGATAGAAAAATTCTTGCTATGCAAACTGACTGGGGAGGTGAATACCAATCTCTGAATTCGTTTTTCTCTACCATAGGCATAGTCCATCATGTGTCATGCCCACACACTTATCAACAAAATGGCTCAGCTGAGAGAAAACATCGCCATATAGTTGAGATTAGTTTGTCTCTTTTATCTCATGCATCTATGCCTTTAAAATTTTGGGATGAAGCCTTTCAGACAGCCACCTATCTCATTAATTGAGTTCCAAGCAGAGTTATCAACAATCTTAGCCCTCTAGAAAAATTATTTCATCAAAAACCCGATTACTCCGCTCTCAGAGTTTTTGGATGTGCATGTTGGCCCAATCTTTGACCATATAATAGTCATAAACTACAATTTCGTTCCAAACGGTGTGTTTTTCTTAGGTTTAGCAATATGCACAAGGGATTCAAATGCCTTGAGGTATCAACCGGCCGTGTATATATCTCTCGTGATGTGGTTTTTGATGAATCTGTTTTTCCTTTCACTGAGTTACATGCAAATGTCGGCGCTCGTCTTCGTTCTGAGATCTAACTCCTCACTCCAGATTTATTTTTCCCTGTACGATCTATGGGGCATGAACAATTGATGCATCATGAGACTAATCCATTGCCTAATAACACTTCTGATTTTTCTGATGCGTCTAATGAGCAAAATGGAGCTGATGCAGTACACCCAGGCGACACAAAAAATCCCACTGATACAGGTGGCGATCCCGGCGCGTCGCATGGTGCCACCGCGTCCGGTCGCATGGAGGTGCACCCTCTTGATGCCAGCTCCGACTCTGTAGTTGGGGGGACAGAACAGCAGCAACACCAGGCGCTTGACACTGGTGGTGATACTGGTGAAATGGATCCAACAGCATCTGACTCAACATCAACAGAAGTTGATGTGACACAAGTTGGCCCGCGAACCAGACTTCAGAGTGGAGTTCGCAAAGAGAAGGTATATACTGATGGTACTATTAAATATAAGCATTCTTGGTTTACTGCTTCTGGTGAACCTACCAATGATTTAGAAGCTATAAAGGATAAAAACTGGAAAATGGCAATGGAATCTGAGTATGATGCTTTGGTTAAGAATAAAACTTGGCACCTAGTTCCACCTCAGAGAGGGAAAAATGTAATTGGCTGCAAGTGGGTATATAAGATCAAAAGGAAAGCTGATGGTACACTAGATATATATAAGGCACGTCTAGTAGCAAAGGGGTTTAAACAGAGATATGGTATTGATTATGAAGATACATTTAGTCCTGTTGTTAAAACTGCCACTATCAGAATAATATTGTCTTTAGCTGTGTCCAAGGGATGGAATCTTAGACAGTTAGATGTTCAAAATGCTTTCCTGCATGGATATTTAGAAGGAGAAGTATACATGTTACAACCACTAGGTTTTGAGGATCCTGCTAACCCACACTTTGTTTGTAAACTTGATAAAGCCTTGTATGGACTAAAACAAGCGCCTAGAGCCTGGTTCTCAAGGTTAAGTAAGAAGTTGATTGATCTTGGTTTTCAGGGTTCCAAAGCTGACACCTCACTGTTTTTTTTAATAAATGTGATATAACTATATTTGTTCTAGTATATGTTGATGATATCATTGTAGCCAGTTCTTCAGAGATAGCAACTACAGCTTTGCTTCAGGATCTAAAGGGGGAATTTGCACTCAAGGATCTTGGTGACCTTCATTATTTTCTTGGAATAGAGGTAACCAAGGTTCAGAATGGTATTGTGTTGAGTCAGAAAAAATATGCAACTGATCTACTTAAGAAGGTTAGTATGTCAGATTGCAAACCTGCAAGTACACCTCCGTCAGTAAGTGAGAAACTCTTTCTTCATGAAGGTTCTTTATTAGGTCCTGATGATGAAACTCAATATAGAAGTATTGTTGATGCTTTGCAATATTTAACTCTTACTAGACCTGATATTGCTTTCTCTGTTAACAAAGTCTGTCAGTTTTTACATGCTCCTACCACTGTACATTGGATAGCAGTAAAAAGAATTCTTAGATACTTAAAGCAATGTACTCAGCTTGGAATTGAGATTCACAAATCAGGATCTACTCTTGTTAGTGGGTTTTCTGATGCAGACTGGGCTAGTAGCTTGGATGACAGAAGGTCAACAGAAGGTTTTGCAATATTTTTGGGGTCAAATCTGGTTTCCTGGAGTGCCAGAAAGCAAGCTACGGTTTCTAGATCTAGTATAGAGTCGGAGTATAAAGCTATTGCAAATACTACTGCAGAAATCATGTGGGTACAAACCTTACTTGCAGAATTGGGAATTAAAAGTCCTAGGGCTGCAAAAATATGGTGTGACAATCTTGGAACTAAATATCTGTCAGCAAATCCAGTGTTCCATGCCAAAACAAAACATATAGAGGTTGACTATCACTTTGTTAGAGAAAGGGTAAGTTAGAAACTTCTAGAAATTGATTTTGTTTCAACTAATGATCAAGTTATAGACGGTTTTACTAAGCCATTGTCAGTAAGGCTTCTGGAGAATTTCAAGAGCAATCTTAACCTTGTACGGTCAGGATTGAGAGGGTGTTAGCTAGCTAGATAAATTCGGATCAGGCATGGCTGATCTGCATCACATGCAGTAACAAACTGGTTTGTTATAGATATGCATCTGTTGGGTAGTTTGTTACTGCATGCATCGTTTTCTCCATGTAATGTGGCTAGGATTGTTTCCTGGCTGCACACCTTCTGTATAAGCCACGACGGGGGCTTTTTCCGTCTGATATAACATGCAATCGACGCACAGCACGAGTGCGATCGCTTCCGCCCAAATCTTTCCACAATACGGAAACGAATTTGTAGAATGTACTCTATATTGTACGGAGTAGGCTCTAATTCGACTCTGAAATTCCATATTGGTCCGAACTCGGAAACTGAGCGGGATCCACGGGCGCTCGTGAAATAGAAATAAATAGCCGTGGCCGTGTGCCGTGGTCTTTTGTCTATCGTAAACCTATTCTACGTAGTGTGATGCGCGTGTGCTGCTTGCAGTCGCAGATCCACCGTCCAATGGACTTACGATCCGCGCCACCCCGCATCCAACGGATTCTGTCTTCGATCGGTCCTCCTCCTTCGATCGATCTTCATCAACCCCCTCTCTTCTCTCCAGAAAAAAAATAAAAATAGAAAATCGATCCCCTCCTCAACGCCAACGCCTCCGCCTCCGCCTCGAAGAAGAGGGAAAAAGACGCGAAAACCTAGACCAGCCATGGCGGCGGCGGCGGCGGCGCGCGCTTTGCCACCCTGGGTGGTGCTGGATGGCGTCGCCCGTCTCCACAAGCCGGATGAGGAGGAGGACCCGGGCTGGGCAATCATCAGGTGCGAGACGACGGCCTACGTGACGCTCCGCGCGGACGTCGAGGGCCTGCGCCCCGACGACGAGCTGTCGCCGTTCGACGGCCTGAAGCTGCTCGTGCTCGTCGCCGATCCCCCATGGCCCTCCCGCCTGTCCATCCGCCTCGACGGCGACCCGGACGAGGACGACCGCCGCGGCTTCCTCAGCGACGTCCTGCTCGCCGACGGAGGGTTCCTCGTTCTCTCCTCCTGCCTACCCGACACTCGCGGCTCCAACTCCTACCTCGTCTGCGACGCTGCGGATGCTTCGCTCAAGATGTTCCCCACCCTTCCATTGAGGTTTCGCCCGTCTGTGACCCCGCTCCCTCTCCGGCAACCCGATGGCGACAGCGGCGGTTACCTCCTTGTCCTCATTGCAATGGACATGGACGCCGGTGCAGGGGCTGACAGATATTTACCGCAAGTTCTCTGTCTGCTGCCGTCATCGGCACCATTCGACCGCCATCGCTGGGGAACGAGAAGGCCCATCTTCCCTTCCGAGAAGCCAAAGAAGTTCAATGCTTATCACGCCTTCTCGTTCCAAGGCTCCGCTTACTGGGTGGATCTTGGACAAGGCATCCTTTTCTGCAGCTGCCAAGATCTCATGTCTGGTAACAACGACGACGTGCAATTTGGTTACATTGAACTACCCACTGGATGCTACGTTGATTTTGACTCGCTCTATCTCACTGCTCTGCCGTCACAGTATCGCGATATCCGTTGTGTCGGCGACTCGATCAGATTCGTCTCCATCGAGGGATACAGCACCGACCCCCCCTGCGACATGCTATTATCCATGTGGAATTTGATGCCGAACTCAAGGCAGTGGCACAAGGTTGGTAGCATCCGTGTCGGGAGCTTGTGGGAGCAGGAGGGGTTCAGGAGGTCAGAGCTGCCGACGAACACCTCGCCGACCCAGCCCATGTTGAGCAGCGAGGAGGATGGTGTCGTTTATCTCATGGTGGGTGATTTCTACGAGGAGGATGAGAAGCACAGGAGCCTATATGTCTTCAGCGTTGACATGATGACTTGCGAGTTTGTGTCAGCTTGGCTCCTTCCTCCTTGGCACCATACGGGTTCTCCATCCCTAATGGGGTCTGATATATTCAAGCACCTCAAAAAGCATAATCTCTGTCAGCTTGTTCCAACCAATACAAGGGCCAAGGTGTTCCCTCGTCCACCAAAGAGGGACCGTGAAGCCAATGTGCATACAGTTCGACCAAGGAAGGTGCAACGAGATCATCTGGGGACTGGTAGCAGTCGGCCAGGTAATTCTACTAATGAAGCTGCTACCAAATGCTTAATTCTGTTTCAACTGTGGTATTCAAAATTATTATTCTTTTCCTTTACAGCAATCAAGCAACATGGTATATCATTGTAATCGATCTAACCTTCTTGTTTTATCATGGCAGGAAAAGATGCATTAGAGATGTGGGAATATGAGAAAGGAGTGGTGTAGCTGGACTTAGCTAGAATACTCACTTGTTAGGGATCATACTCTTATTTCCTTATCTTTGTATTGGCGAACCTTACTTGTTGGCTCTGCTTTAATTCTTCAAGAGAGCATGTTAAGGCCCTTTAGATTATCATAACCTATGTGCGCTTCCCCCTTTGTCTTGAGCACTTGAGAATAATTAATTTATCTAGTTCTGTTAAATCCTTGTATCCTTATCTTTTTCATTCGCTTACTTATTCAGTTAGGTTGGTGGTATAATTCTGTTCTATTTAACTGAAAGATCTCTCTTTTTGTATGCTCAAAATAACTACATAGCATGATTAACTGTTTGGCGTTCCAATTGTTGCAACCGTACAGTTTGTTTTGTCTGGAATTATATGTTCTTTACTCTGTCTGCTTTGTGAATTATTTCATCTTATCCATGTATATACAGGCTTTGGCTCTTTGCATTAGAGATTTGCACAGTCAGTGCTATTTTGGCAACTTTGCCTTGAAAGATAAGCTATTCCTCCATCGAGCGGTGGATCTGCCCCAAGTTTTTTTTTCTTCTAATGATGCCACTCCCTGTAGAATGGATATATGATAATGTTGTTTATTTGCCTGTCAATGTTTTTGTTATCATGGCTAGTTGGTTGCGAAAGTGAGTCAGAGCTCTGATGGTGTCACCGTGAGGAATTGAGATTCAGTACAGGGGCCGGGGGTGTCACCGTGATTGAAACATGCAATCTGACCTATTCACTGCGACTGAAACACCGCGACACAGACAGAATTCTTCATGTTTACAACAAGTTCCGTAGTACCAGACTACCAGTAGTCTACTACTAGTATTCAAAAGCATTCAGTTGGGAACTCCGTCTACGCATCTTTCAGGTTTTGCTTCTGCAAACTGCCTCTCTAAGGTAATGTGCCCTGTTGTGTTGTGTCAACTGGAGCTGAAAAGCAAGTGAAAATGTAATCTCTTTACCTGGAATACCACCTGACAGTAATTTGAATGTACATGACATTTCTATCATTTCTCTGGCTTATAGTTGTTTATGTTTGAAACTTTGAATCTTTTCGACATTCACTTTTTTTTGAACCAGAGAGGTCACCCCTCCTACTTTTATTAAAAGAAACGATTTTTGACATTCACTTATATGCTCCATTTATGCTTTCCTTTCGAAAGATGAATAAGATGCAGACAATGTCTTGGAGGAATGCAAGTAACAGCTCTAATCATGGTTGTTTCAACGACGATGCTAGGAGAAGATACATATATTATTAACGTATGCAGCTGGAATTTGTCGAAGAACAAGAGGAAGTTGTGAGTTTTGAGTAACTTGTAATCGTGCACGTGTAACACAGGTTAGAAAATACAAAGAACAAATATATTGCGTATGCGGCAGCCTAATTTATTTTTGAATTAGGTAGCATGTCTATATTTAGTACGATATTTAATTGGACTTATATCACGCAATTATGATTAATCCATCACCACCACCAACAACAAAATACTAATAGTGCTGTTAGGAATGTCAGGAATGTCCCAACTAACAATAGGAACACAACAGTAATGGCCGAAATGATTTACGAGAAAATGAAATAATGAAATCAAAGTGAAAAATCAGCCTTTGGTCTGAACTAATCAGCTCAGGCCAGTATTCATTTTTTACAGTCTTATTTGTTGTCTTCCTTTTCCTTTTTGTCCTCTTTTTTCCCTTATTAATCATGTAACAACGCAACTAATCATTTCTATCAATGAAATGGCTATAAGGTAGAGTTGGCTCTACCTTCTTATGTAAAAAAAAAAACAAATATTTACTTACTGATTTTAACTACACATGGTTTCGTTCCCTTGTCAATGTTTTGAAAATGAAAAAGATTCAGTTAAGATGAAGTGTGTATTCTCATGCACCATTATACTGATTGGATCATCGTATAATTTGAGATACCAAGGTCACATGTTTACGTTAAAGAAAAAAAATTTTATTGCGCTTAGGTTTACAAAGAAGATGAATACTGCTAAGATCCTGCGCTTAGGAAGCATAGGCAGAACCTGCCCAGGGCCATGTTTCAAACTGTGACGATGCTTTGCAAGAAGAATTCCTGCCGTTAAAAAAAATCCTTCACTACGCTCACCTAATAGAGTGTAATGATAAATCGTAAACTGTTGGAACATCAATAACTTTCTGTTAATAATAGTCAAATCTGAAATGTAAAAAAAAAAAAGTCAAATCTGGTCACGGTTTGCAGATTGGCTTACCTTACGATTTCCTCTATGAATCATCAAACATTGGAGGACTACACCAGTTGTCTTGCTGTTACCATCATCCTTCTTGAGCATCTGATTGAAATGCCATCAATAGTGTGAACTTGTCTAAAACAGTAATCTATTTATCTATCATATATTTCCTGAAACAAAGCATCAA
Source organism: Oryza officinalis (assembly GCA_008326285.1). Classification (NCBI taxonomy): domain Eukaryota; kingdom Viridiplantae; phylum Streptophyta; class Magnoliopsida; order Poales; family Poaceae; genus Oryza; species Oryza officinalis. The sequence continues at coordinate 49,554,685 of BDMV01000003.1, read as the reverse complement.
CTTGCTTGGTGAGCATGAAGAATGCTTTGGAACAAATAAGAAATCGTTTGTTTGTACACTCCTACAACTTACTTGAACGAAACGATGAAGGACATAGGCAACTCAGGGGCTGCAAAATCACAGAAATTCATGGAAAATTGTAACAAAAGGATGTATTCCAGAAATCATGAAGACATAGGTAAAGATGTTGGTGGCATAGTCCATGCTTGAAAAAAAGCAGCAGTAATATTTCTGAAATGCAACATCTAGCATAACTACACATTGATCGATGCCATAAGACTACATAATTAAATCGATCATACCAAACATGACTTGCATATAGAAAAGTGATCTAGTGATAGTGCTAAACATGATAACATTCGAACAAAACATGATTTTGCTAGACATGATAGTACTAAACATCAATATGCTAATAACAAAATAAGCATCATCAGGTAATAGCATATATAACATTTTGGTTAGAGATTTGACATACCCGTAAAACGCTGCAGTACTAGATGAGGCATTGTTGATGTTGTTGCCTTCATTGATGAAGCCGTTCTCGCCTCCTCCAGTAGCGTCGTTGAACATAACCTGATTCGAGGGGATGCTGTATAGAAAACATTACAGGCTGTTTGGCATAGTATAGATGAGAAAATATTACATAATTATGATCTCTTTCCTACATAAATTGTTCACTGTTAGTGAATCTTGCATCATTAATATCAAACCATAGTTCAGTTTTGTAATATCTGAATTTTATTACACATTATGCCAAATTTGACTGAAAGATAACAGTCGCGCCGCCGAGCGCGGGAGGGCACGAGCAGGCGGCATCGGCAGTGGCCTGGGTTGCGGCAGCGACGATGGACTGCGAGGTTGAGGAGAGAATTTTTTTATTTTTAGATTTTTTTTAAAATTTATAGAAATATTATAGCGACGAAAAAATATTATAGACCCTGCCGCCCTCCACTTGGGCGGCAAGCTGACATGGCACACGACGCCGGGTGCTAAGGCGGCAAGGTGGCTATTTTGCGTCTAGCCCCTTGTCGCCCTTTGTCCCACCCCCACAGCCACCAAAATTTCCATAAGCATTATTTGTTCGCACACATTTTTCGAAAATTCCGAAAGACGATTTCGGACAACTCCAAAAATTTATAGAAACTTATTGGCTTCACTGCCATTTTCGGAAGTTCCGAAAAGTATTTTTGGACAAGTCCGAAAATTTACAGAACCTTATTTTGCTTCTCGGTTTTTTCGGAAATTCTGAAAATCTTTCGGATAGCTCCAAAAATTTCCAGAAGCCAAAATTGGTTCTGTCTATTTTTGAAAATTCCGAAAATTATTTTCGGACAACTCCGAAAATTTTCAGAACACAGAAATTGAGAAGAAAATTTTTTTTTAGAATTGATTTTGAGCACATTCATCACTCCTCATATGTCAATGCATCATCCCTCGTAATAGAGCGGTTTTCGTAATGACCCAAAGAAATGAAAATATACAATACAAAGGTAAAGTACACTTAAAATTTTTTTTGATAATATTTTGAAAATTCTATTGAAGTCGGTAGTTTTGCAATTTTATATTTTAAGTAAGAGTTGATGTTGTAACTTATTTGTGGTATTAGTGTATGAAATTGATATTGTCCTATCGTAGTCTCGGTCGCAGAAACATTATATGCATTGAAACAAGGAGAAGTAGTAGTACAATTTGAACATGATACATCTGGTTCCATTGCGGTTACATAGATAAGATTAGATTCGAACTAGAAGGAAGGTAGTACAAGAGTTGAACACGACGACGATATAGTAATGGGACAGCGAAACATGACATTACATATTTGACTAAGGTAAGTTATCCCATAATAGCTAACCCCTATATGAGGATCCCTCTCCCCTCTCAAACTGCGCTTTAGTAAATCTGTATTGCTCTGGCAATTCAAGCTACACCACACGAAAAGTTGGATCACTTAGAACTTTTTCGGTGTCTATCCATTGTTTGTATTGACATCTTCTTGGCGGTTCCTGGGAGAAACGAATAAACGTGAAGCGAACAAAGTTAGTGAATGTTGTGATAAAATAAAGATTCATGATAATTAAAATATTTTCACCATGAAATCGTCGTCCAGAATATTTGGGCAAACAAAGAACCTCTGACCCAAAGTACTTGGCTTGATGGAACGGAGAACCTGACAACGATCACCTGTTGATGCAAAAAACACACACTGGCTTGGGAGATCTGCTTAGCTCCAGTGCAGGTCCAAAGACTTCTTTCGGGTTCTAGGCGTGCCAATTGGTTTGATCCTGCAACCAATAAGAAACAAAGAAAGTGCAATTAAATCCACCAATGATAGCCGATCGGCTGGTTTACCGATGACATATCATTGAGCATTGAGCCGATGCAAGATGCATTAAATCGGCTATAACAGATAAAGCAAGATAAAGCTAAATCTACTCAATCGGCTGTAGATATCAACAAAATATAATCTAAGTCTCAAAACATATTTAAACTAAGTGATTGGGATAGATCGGACAGGGCGCCGAGACAGTATAAATCACTTATGCCTAAATATATTATGAAGCATAGATTACACAAGCTCATAGCATAGCCGATTAGGCAAATCTAACATGTATCGGCTAGTACTCCGATACCACTTTATACAGAGATATTACCATGAACAAAATATATTAAACAACCTGTCAAACTAGTGTTAAGATGATCCTAACCAGATTTGACAACAAGCTCAATATATTTTACTGAGTTAATATCTCGATATAAAGGGCAGATTTAATGTATCAAGATAACAAGATAATTAAACCAGGTAAGGTCGGCTGAAACCCCGACGCTATCTCTATTAGTAATCATAGACAGGCTAGAGACTATGGTTCTAAACATGATTTAGTAGGTCAAACCTAACTGATGCAGCACCAAATATGTAAAGAAACACAATGTCTAGATGATCAAGTCGATGAAAACTTTTTCGAGATGGTAGATACATTGTGTAATCTAAACCAGCATCAATATATAACTCTATCGGCTAGTTTTTCTGTAGAACAGTTATTAGCCAATCTGAGTTATATGCTGATATCAATCTAGATTATACAATGTATATGATAACTCGACGATTTACGCAAACAAGATTAGAGTGTCATGAAGATGGAAGCACTAATCCCGAGAGCGCAAGCCGCCATAACAAGTTTTACCTCCTGCTGGAGATCGAAATCGATGCAGCCCAACTCGAAAGCAAGAACTCGTTGAAAAACGATGAAAGAGTAAAGGTGGCGATGCGCCGAAGTTGTTGTATTGATCTAGAATTGATTTTTACACGAACCTGGGCTTAATTTATACCCAGAACTTCACAATAAGTCCTTGTCGGACACGACCCCTATCTCTATTACAACTCACATTAAAGACAGTTTCCTAATACAGACTGTAACCGACAATATCTACTAGGAAACTAACATTATATCCTAAGCAATAGATACAATTCCCTTCTTCGGACCCAATCCGTATATGGGAATCCTCATGAAGCTCATCAACCGACCCCGACAAAGACTCTGTTATCCTTTCATCGGAATCGGCTACATCGGCTATCCTTGTCCGACTCTGTCTCAGCCGATGGTCACAATAGCCGATTCGGTCACCAGTCGATAGACACCGTAGCCGATTCGGTCACCAACCGATTCTTGCTCTGTTTTGGCAACCGCCAGCTTCCTCCAAATCCGCTTTGATTCTATCTTCAGATCTAATATTTGATTTACCAAATTTGGTCGTTAACATCACCGCATCTACATTTTGGACGGGCTTCCCATGGAGGGAGTACGCTCATTAGCACCCGCCAGTTGCACTGTTGTTCATGACGTTGTCGTTCGTAAGCTGCTTTTCTCTGCAAGTATTGCTCAGTACTTTCTGATGCGAAATACCAGCGTCCTTCTTGTAAACAAGTGGTTAGGTCGAGAATGGGATTTTCTGTATCAACCCACTCGATGTATCCACAAGCCGTAGCGCGGGCCTGACGAATAGATTTGGAAGAAGAATAAACAATCGCTCATGCAAACTGAATAAGCATATGCAGAGAATGAAATACCTCACGGTCATAGTTAGGGCACCTAAAAAAACGTCTTCCTCGAATGTCTAGATTCATTGAAGCCATTAGTTGGCATCGGTCACAGCAAAGGCAGAGAGACCGCTGGCACCAAGGTGGGAATAGGTATACACAAGGATTGCTACGCCAGTTGGGATCCTCAACGCCCCGGCGTCTAGCCATTGCCGAAAGCTGATGCGATGAAGGGTTGTGCTAGCGCTTGTTGAGTACAGAGATGAAGAAATTTTGTGCTGCATCGCTCGTTATGGGGACTTATGTAGGCACCAAAATCGCAGTGATAACCTTTACATGTCTACATCATGAGGCACGATGGGTCGGCTTGTTTGCCGCCGAAAGTAAGAGTGGACGTATGCGGATGTATACCCTACCGCCTATATATGGGCGGAATAAGGCCTTCCGCCCTTTTAGAGGGCAGGATGGAGCCGAAAGTAAGATTGGACGTATGCCGATGTGACATATAAGGGCGTGAGAAGCCATTCCGCAGTCGTATCGCGCGCGAATAAAGGAGGCTGCATCGGTGCGACCGAAAGTACTCGTGCATGCGTCGAAAGGGATCGTGCTTTTGTAAAACATAACAGCGAAGTGTAGGAATGCGAGTCCCAAATATCAACAACATATTCAGTCTACAACCATATAGTACAAGCATGTCAAGAAAAAAAAAGAAGTCTGCTCTACTGGCCCTAACCCGCGCCGCGACCCCGCTTGGTCCTCCGGGCCTGTGCTCGCACGTGGTCCTGGGAGTATGTGAAGCGATCCGGTGGGATAGCACGGGTAGCATGAGGGTCTGGGAGCGGAGTGGAGAGCGACTGCTCCTGCGTATGCATCGACGGTGTGCCTCTCAGCTATGAGGGACCGAGGACGTCCTCTGTCGACTTCGGGAAGTCGAAGTCACTGAGGTCGAAGTGCGTGGCGGAAGCCCACCCGTGCTCAGACGATGTCCCGGCAGGACCCTGCCAAGACGTGCCGCCCGCCTGTGATGAACTCCCGGTGTCCTGCCAGAACTACGTAGACAACGAGGCCGACGCACTTGACATGCCGCCCACCTGTGACGAAGTCCCGGCGTCCTGCCAGAACTACGTAGACAGCGAGGCTGACGCACCTGCCTGCGACGATGACCCCGCAGCCTGCCAGGAGTGGGCGCCCGGCGTCATCCCAAACTGAGCGAAGCCTACACATCGACGACGAGACCCTTGTAAGCTAACACATAAATTGCATATCAATTGATTGTCGATATACAAATAAACCTTGAATATACGTACCTCCGAAGGGAGGAGGTGTCGGCCTAGGAACGTGTGCAGCTGGACGAGGAGCAGTCGGTCGGGGTCGCACCTGTGGTGCTGCGTTTGCCTGAGTAACGTCGACAGCATGACAGGTGAGCGCACGGAGAATCGAGCGCATCGAGTCCCGTATCCATGTGTACATCGACAGGTGCTCGTCTGTCCCCACCTCAATCCCCGAGCCTAACCGTTGGATCGCCGTTGAAGCATCAACGATGACCCTGTTGCACTCAATGACCTGCACGGTTAATTTGAACGTAAATATTCATAACATTTAACCAATAGAAAGGCTTATGAGGCGATGGTGCGATGCAAGGTACTCATCGCACGAGCGAAGTCCTAGTCACAGTGCCTAGCGTAGAGATCTCTAGCGCTCGCGGCGTGGGCCTGTTGCTCCATCGGAGCGAAGGTGACCCTAGTACAGGTGCGTGGCTGGTACCAACGTAGGTACGCCTGGTACCCCTCCTCTGTGTGTGGCTCTCCCGCGTGGTCCACGATCTCCTCGGTTGCAAGCGTTGGATGAAATGTTAGGCACCTTACAAGTTACATACATAGTACGCTAGTCATTTCAGGTAGAAAGAACTCACGGTGAACTGAAGCAGCCACCTCTTCGTAGGTCCGGTGTTGCGGTGCTGTTGCAACTGCTCGAGCGGTAGAGCTAGTGCGCGCTGTACGAGTGCAAAATGTGCCGTCAGATCGTCCTTCCAGTCCACACCCATGTCAACTGGCCCGACAGCGTCTCCCGCGAGCGGTAGCCCCAACAAGTACGAGACGTCCTGCAGGGTAGGGGCTACCTCACCGCATGGCAGGTGAAAAGTGTGCGTCTCCGGCCACCACCGGTCGACCAACGCTGCTAGGAGGGACCTGTTCGCATCCCAACGTCTCGTCAGGTCAGCGTCACCGGTGGCGGCCTCAACCAGCCAAGACAATGGTAGGAGGCCGGCCTCATGCAACCTGCAAAAGCAAAATAATACGTCATTTAAAAATTAACACAGTGCAAAATTCAGCAAATCCATACCTCCTGACGAAGGAGTCGTGAACCAAAAGTTGCTCGTGTGACGACCGTGGCCGGAACGTCCCAAGTTGAGCCCCCTCCACCGCAGTAAGGTAAGACCGGTGGCGGTGATCTATCGCCGGATCCAACAATTCAGGTGTGTGCTGATGCGCCATCTCTGAAAATAATGTGTTACATGTTAGGGCAAGTAAGAAGGTAATAATATAATCGTAAAAACAAGTTATCTAAAACGGAAGAATACTTATAGAGACATTGAAGAGTGTAGGTTATTTATAAGATAACTTTCATAAGAAAGAGGCACATAACGAGAATGAAAAAACATAAAACAAAATTACAAGCCACAAAACATAAAGACATTACATGCGGAAGTCTAATAAGTGGTTCCCAACACAACACAATGCGAACACATCGATAAGTTCGAACGAAATTACAAGCAAAGCCTTTTGCCAACATACAACACACAAACTACACCACGTAACCAGACGTTCCACGAGGACGTCTAGGACGGGGTCGACTTGAAGTAATGCCTTCACCCGTAGGGCGAGCTCCATCTGCTGCTGATCCTGATAGTCCTGCCTCCGCCGCACTTGGTTTTTCCTTGTCTTTAGGACAATACTTGTAGGTGTGGCCACGTTCATCGCATTTGCTACACCGCTTCACCTGCCTGCCTCCGACTCATTCATATCGTTGCGGATGCACCGAGTCTTCCTCCTTCTCACCTTGTCTCGGAGTTTCGATGGGTCAGGTATATAGATTATCGGATCGTTAATCTTTATGAACTCCCCAGCTACACCGAAACCAAAAATCTCGTCACTCCATGTGTGACATATTGCTTGCTTAGAGAAGTATTGTGACACATATACTCCATCTTGGATGCCACACTCTGATGCCGCGGCAATGACATGGGTGCATGGCCTGTGGAGCAGCGTCGGCCTTCTATAGGAGCAATGACATGTGTCGTCGGCTTTGAGAACACACTCCTGCTTTACTTTCTTGCGGTAGATACCCCTACCTGCCTTATCTTGGCAGAGTACCTCAAACCTATGCTGTTGGTTACCTTGCACTAGAGCTCGATGTTTCATGGCCTTTGTACGCCACTCCGCTAGCTTTTTCTCCATGAAAGTTCCAAATAAAATGTTGTTGTTCGGCATAGAGGGAAGAACTGCTTGGAACCGCTCCCTAAAATACCTACATGTCCCATGTAAAATGAACTCCACTATACCAACTAGTGGGAATCCACGGACACCGCGCATCACCCAGTTGTAAACTTCCGCCAAATTTGTTGTCATTATATCATATCTAGCACCACCTGTGTCATAAATCTTTACCCATTTCTCTTTTGGCTCATTCTCAATCCACTGAGAAAATTTCCGAATTTGCTCTCCAGTTCTTCTAACCAATGTTACACTATCTGTTGGGAGAGCTCCGAGTGCTTGAGGAGGGTCAGGAACAGCGGGCGCTGGTCTCGCTGCACGCTGATCACTGCATTTGCCTGTCAACTCGTCTAACCTCTTCCAAAGCTCATTGAATTTTTTTTTCTCCTGGTTCTAATTGCATAGCCTCTTGAACATGTTCATCAGCTCCTTGTTCTTGAATTGCTTGAAGAAATTAGCTCCCATTTGACGCATGCACCACCTACTTTGTACATCTTCCCACTCGTCAAGGTATCCTCTTTCCATACTCCCAAATTTTAACTCTTCTATCGCTCGAAGCATACCGGCGTGCCTGTCATGTATTAGGCACACATTGGGCCTCATACCAACAACTTCTTTTTTAACCAAATGGAGGAACCAGTACCAGCTGTCGGTGTTCTCACTCTCAACAAAAGCAAATGCCAAGGGCAATACCTGATTGTTCCCATCTATCCCAATTGCTATTAGTATCTAGCCCTGATACTTCCTGGTCAAGAATGTCCCATCAATACAAAGAATTGGATGATAGTGCACGAATGTCATCTTGCATGCATGTAGAGCTAAGAACGCTCTTTGCAGCACAGTCCTACCAGGATGTTCAATTGAGGGGAATGTCTTAAGTGCACAAGAGGTCCCAGGGTTTCTTTGTTGGATAACAGATAGTAGACGTGGTAAATTGTCATATGAGGCTTCATAAGTTCCAAATCTCATCTCTATTATTTTTTGTTTGGCCCTCCACGCCTTGGCATAGCTAATAGTATACTTGAATGTCTGTTTGATATGTCGGATTATTGACTTTGGTTCATATGCCAGATTGTCCACGACGTGCGCATACATCTCAGATGCAACAAATGCACATGTAATATTCCTGTGGTATTTCTGAACATCAGGTAGATAACAAGTATGTTTCATAAAGACTGACACTGTCCAGTAATCCTTCCATTTCCCCTTATAGGCGTGCACTCTCCAGGGACACCCATCTTTTTCCTTAACACACCTAACTTCATATTTTGTCCGGTTAGACTTGGCAACCCAAAACTCTCTATGAAGTGACACTGCATAATGCTTCACCACCTCCTTCATGTCTTCTCCATTACCATACCTCGCTCCCTCAATAACCTCATTTTCTTTGTACTCCCATATCACATTTTCCCCTTCAGAGACGACCAAACCAGAAAAATCATCACTAGCCCATTCGGCTGGATTAATATTGTTCTCATCATCATCTGACGAATCATCTTCCTCTACACGCTCGTTGTCACAATCCTCTCTTTCCATTTCGTCCACAATGGCACCGACAGTCTCCCCCTCGTCAGCCACTCCACCGGGTTGCATGCCTACTGGAGCTACTACGCCATCCTCCTCTGGTGCGTTGACCTGATCCACTCCAGTCTCATTCACTTCAGCACTTGGCCCCTCGCCATCATCCATGTTCATCTGCACACTTGGATCCTTCGGATGAACATACGGAAGCATAGCTAGAGGCCACCCGCGTTGCAATGCATTCTCCACATACCATCTCCACATCCCAGAGTTTTGAACTGGCATTAGTTCCCAATAAAAACCCTCTGTTGCCCAACTTACTACAACATAGATTGTAATGTCACTAATCTGTGGATCAACTCCCAAGCCCCACATCAACTATTTTTTTTATAGAAGATACACTCCTCTCAGCTGGTCTATCAATTCCCCTTGCTGTTACAATAAATTCTAACATATCTACCCCAGTTGGCCCATAACGGACGTTTCCTTGACCATGGTATAGTTGAAATATAAGTTTACTGGATATATCTGTAAAGTAAATTACTAGGTCATTATTTTACGTAATAAATGACTACAGCGTAATATCTTCTTTGCAACGTACCTCAATTTTTATATATGCTATTGTAATGCTACTCAACAACATTTAAAACTACAAACCTAATAACTATAAATACTACAGATCTACTAAGTTACCTATATCTAGCAATACAAAGTTCTACAGTACCACAGCTAAAACCCTAGTTCATAGAGGGCATTTATTCAACCAAAGTTCTACAAAAATACAAGTAAAACCCTAGTTAACATCATATATTTAGTCATGTATATGATCTACAAATATTACCTGAAATCGAAGTTTGAAACCGGCAGGGCTTCGCCTTTTCTTTTCTTCTCCTCCCCTTCTCTTTTTTTTTAATATGGAGAGGTGAGGGGAAGAATGGGGGACAAGTGCAGGGCGGCAGGCCTTTTATAGGCGTCGGGGCCTGCCGCCCTGGCAGAGGACGGCAAGAGGCCGCCTGCAAAATGGCAGCCCCCGGACGAGGAGCTGGCCATTTTGCAGGCGGCCCCTTGCCACCCTCTGCCAGGGAGGCAAGGGGGCCGCGCGCAAAATTGCCATCTCCACTTGACGGCCGTCCCGCGCGCGTGTGCCACGTCGGCTTGCCGCCCAAGTGAAGGGCGGCAGGGTCTATTTGTGCAATTTTTTTCGCCGCTATAATATTTTTGTAAATATTAAAAAAAATCTAAAAATAAAAAAATTTGTTGAGGAGAAGGGGATCGTAGGGGTGGTGTGGGGTCGGGTGGAGTGGGTGGAACGGCCGTGTGATTGGGCGCTAATCCAACTCGTGATATGGGACCAATCGCTAATCCAACTCATGATATGGGACGTTGGATTGATCAATCGAATGGCCAAGAAACTTCTGTGTGCACTTTTCTAAATGGTCATAGTAAAGAATAAACTGATATATTTTTATGTTAGTATATAGGTATAGATTATGTTTTTAACTTATTTATGTTGCAATGCATGTGTTTATCTTTGAATATAGAATTTGGAAGTTATATGAATGCTACTTATATGAGAACATATCTTATACACACAAGTCTTCACGTGTACACACTGTGTATACCAACTAACAAATATCATTAAAAAATTTAGAAAAATTATACATATATCGATAGTATTACATCTATGTGTAATATTCCATCTTCAAATTCATCCTACATAAAAAAGCAACAAAAAATATAAAATTATGGTGGACTTATAATCTTAAAACTATAAGAAATTTTGTTATTTTGTTATGGCTAAAATATAATGAATTTAAGGTTAAGATTTTATACGTGTCTTGATACTATTGAAAGTATATAGATTTTTCAGTGACATTTGTTAGTTGGTATACACGAAGTGTGCACGTGAAGCTTGTGTGCACAAGATATGTTTTTATGTTAAAAGTAAGTATATGGCAATTAAATCAAATACGATATAGATAAACAGTTCATGGCTTAAATATAGTTTTAAGAGTGTATGGCTTATTTAACCGGAGACATGGCGGTGGGTGCCGGGTGATGTGCAGCATGGCCCGCTCTAAGCGGTGTGCTCGTTGGGCCGGGCCAGCGGCATGCTCGTGGGGTAGCAACGTCAAGGCGATAGTGGAGGCGGAGCCCGAGCAACATTGACTAGAGTTGGTGTGGTGTTTGAAAGTCCTGAAGATAAAGATAAAGATGAAGATAAAGTGTTTCACGCAAAACGAGGTGACAATAACGTGTGATTAATTGAGTTTTAATTATTACAAACTTGAAAAATGGATTAATCTAACATTTTAGAGCAACTTTCATATTAAAAATTTTCGCATGTAACGCACCGTTTGGGAGTTTGAAAAGCGTGCCACGAAAGTTTATTTTTTATCTGTACTGTTTTAGTACATTCGAACGCAGAGGATTGTGGCGAGGCAGCAAGAACCAGATTTCGAGGTCTCTCTACTACCAGCATCTTCTCCGCCTCCAAATCCACGCCAGGCGTCTCTCCTGCTGCTATGGATCTAGCGATGGCGACCTCTAAGTACCTCCATCTTCGCTCGGATGTTCTCAGTGGTTATGTCAACAACTCAAGGAGGAGACAGCTCAGTTGAGATCCAAGGAGGAAGGGGCCGAAGGCGACGGGCTTGATGAGGTGGGCGGTGTGGTGCTCAGGGCGGCCTGGGGTAGCTCATGGCTTCTACGCTGCGTCGTCCCCCTTCTCCGGACTAGATCTGGAGGCCGATGGCGCTGGCAATGGGCCAACGAGTCAGGCGCTCCATCACACGGATCTGAAGGTTGGCCCTGTCACCATAGCGACGGATGCAGGATTTTGGTGAAGGGGATACAAAGTTATTGAAGCATCATGCAATGAAATGCTAACATGTGTTATTAGCGCAAATAAAAATCATTATTATAGAAAAATTATAAAATAGATAAGAAAAAATGTAATACTCAAAAGGAATATTTTGTGCTTAAGAATGTTTGTTTTTAACCTAGCTGATTGTGTATAGACATACTATGCATGTTAAATTACATTTGTTTTCTAAAACAATTTGGGGAGTGTTGGTTCGCCCCTGCGTCATTGGCGTGGGGTTTATCATTGGGCATGAGTACGGAGGAGGCGTCATCGTCCCTCAACACCGTGTGCTCCACGACCCTGGGAGCCGACGCCACCCTTACCCGAAAGTGGTCGACGCAGCTGCTCCCTGGGGACTATGCTGCACTGGTGAAACAGCGTCGACACAGCCTCTAGGTCCTGCTTTGAGAAGGTCGGATGTCATGGTGCCATGTCCTTTTGGAGACCACATCTTGGCGCCTGGCTTAGCAGGAGCTCAGCCCCGTCATAGTTTGAGCACGACAACGTTGGAGGTTGTCGGTGGGTGGTCAGCTCAGGCATTGGTCGTGGATGGTGCCTCCTCCACATCGAGACACTGCCCACTTTTTTTCTTTTCCTCTTTTTTCCCTAGTATATGTTCCTTTTTCCAAGACAAACGCTTGAGTTGTTAAAGAGGGTATTGTCACGTCCAGAAATTCACGAACCAGAATTTCAAGCAGAATGTGTATTAAATCCCTGTCCAGGACTAGCCAGGGTACACAAACGACAAAGTTAACATATAAATTCACATTTTACAAACAGATTAAAAGTCTTATAAATACAGTGAAAAAATAAAACAAGCTTGAACTAAAGACTTGAGCGTGGCGACTCCAGTCCACAAGCATTCTTGACAGCAGCGATGAAGCCTACTCCACCGAGTAACCTTCATCCGAGAAGTACTCCAACTCTCGTACGAGGGAGACAGAGCAAAATTGAGTACTACCCACTGTACTTAGCAAGTCATACCAAGAGAGAGTGTGATGCAAGTATTTCCAAGGGAGACTAAGGGTTCTTTTGCATAAAGCAGATATTAAAATTGTTGAAAGTAGTAAAATTGTTGAATATAGTTAAGCACTATTAATCATCACTGCCCAACGCTAAACCACGTTGCGACAGTCCCAACCATCCACATGAACTAAACCAGTTCCATTAAGTCAAATAATTAATGATGAGACTAATCACGTTGAATCTGGTTGATCGCCTATAACCACAGGCACGGCTATTTGAATAGTTTTACTCTGATCAGAGGTGTACATCTGTACCCACAAGACACAGCCCCACAACACATTTTCGTGTGCTGGCATGCCACCATGACATATTGGAAAGGGATTGTGACAGGACCCCTCGCATAACTCTTCCTAACCAATCGCACCACACTTCAGGTTTTGCCCCTACCCTTAAAACCAAGGTAGGCAGCCCCGTCTTGTACCTAGGTGAATCCGGAAGCCACATAGACCATCGCAGGGCCCATCCAAACTTCATCACGCTCACCCTTGCCTGGATACGTCGGAAAGGAAAAAAACTACACTATAAGCCTAGTCGTTGCCCATGTTGGCTTGTGGTATGCACGGTAATTCTTCCAAGGTTTGTCGCGAACCGGTTCTTAAATGCCATGGGCGCATCTATCAAAATCATGCGTCCACAGCCCACCATTAAGCCGTATTTTAGTTACATTAATACCATGGTGGTACATGTCCATAATTTCCATCCTTAATCAAGGATATAAGATATTAATGAGATACCCAAAGTGAGCTAGTTGATCTAAGCATGACTAAGCAATCTGTGGAGATTATGGGCAAGGCTTATAGGCAAGGTTTTTTTGGCTCACGGTGGTTTTCGACACAGACAAGGTGGTTCGAACTTGTGAAGGTTGTCAGTTTTTTGCTCGGCAAAGTCATGTTCCAGCCCAAGAGTTACAAATAATCCCGCTGTCATGGCATTTTGTGGTTTGGGGCTTGGACATGGTTGGTCCCTTCAAAAAGGCTCCAGGAGCTTTTACACATTTGTTCGTCGAAATTGATAAGTTTTCTAAGTGGATTGAGGCTAGGTCGGTTGCTACAATAACCGCAGCCAAGACGCGAGATTTTATCTTAAACATTGTGCATCGATTCGGTGTCCCAAATAGGATTATTACCGACAATGGGACTCAGTTCACTGGAGGCATTTTCAAAGAATTTTGTGAAGATTTTGGAATCAAGATTTGTTATGCGTCAGTGGCACATCCTAAAAGCAATGGACAGGTTGAACGTGCCAATGGTATGGTTCTTCAGGGCATTAAGGCCTGAGTCTTTGATAGATTGAGTCCTTATGCTGGTAGATGGGTTCAAGAGTTGCCTTCAGTATTATGGTCAATGCGAACTACGCCTAGTCGGGCTACGGGCCAGTCGTCTTTCTTTCTGGTTTATGGGGCTGAAGCCATGTTGCCGAGTGAGATGGAATTTGAATCTCTTCGAGTTCGCAATTTCAACGATGAGCGTTATGATCAAGACCAAGTTGATGATTTGACCCGACTGGAAGAGGCTCGTGAAGCTGCATTGGTTCAGTCGGTAAGGTATCTTCAAGGACTTCGACGTTATCATAATCGCAATGTTCGGTTACGAGCTTTTATTGTTGGCGCTATGGTTCTGCGAAAGATTCAGACGACGAAGGATAGACATAAGTTATCTCCAGTATGAGAAGGACCTTATAAATTGCTGAGATCACTCGGCCAGGTGCGTATTGTTTGAAGCGTGAAGATGGGACAATCGTGGAGAATTCATGGAATATTGAACATCTTCGTCGATATTATACTTAAATTTTTTGTATCATATTCTTCTCGACTGCCGACTTCAAGTAAGTAGCCTTCTTGAGTTGTTAGTCGGGGGCTATGCGTATCAATAAAGTATGAAGTTTTTTATTAATAATGACTTGTTTATATTTGGTTTATCATTGTTTGTTGTTCTGGTTTAAGTTAAGTAAATAAGGACTGAAAAATTTTTAATGTCTTAATCAAGTTTAGGCTTGGTAACAGTCAGACGAAAATTTTTAAGAAATTAAATACGAAGATTTAAATTAGGGTATAAACATAAATAACCCGAGTATTTACAAGTTAGATCACAAGAGTTATTTACATCGAATAAGTTATCCCTGTAAATTCACAACTACATCAGCAGCAATTTTCTTGGTCGACTCCTGTGCTTCATTAAATAGCTCTAAGGCTTGTTCATCAGTCGTCCCATCTGCATAGCCATCTCCTATAGAGTTTATATCTACTCGGGGATAAAGAGACTTTGTCATCGCCAGGGTTTGACTTGCACTCATGATAGCAGCATCAGTAATATTTTCTATGTACTTTTTCGGAGTTGTTCTGAGTTTGTCAAAGATTTCCATAGCATCTATAGCACTTGTTCCAAGGCCGTTCTCATAGATAGCTGATAATATTGGTGTAGTAGCATTGGCGATGTCGTCCCTGACTCTTTCGGCTCTTTGGACTTTCTCAGCAAAGACTTCAAATTGAGCACGGGATTTAACTTTGTTGGCTACAAGATTGATATGATCCAGATTATACTGATGACCTAGATGAGTTGAATAAAGAAGTATGAGTTTTTGGGGTTACCTTCAATCTCTACCAATGCCTTATCTCTGTCAGACTCAAGCTTGGCATTATCATTTTCTACTTTCTTTAGCTGAGCCTTAAGGGATTCAATTTCGGATAAATTGACTAAGGCATGAAGACTTAGAGTTAATAAAGCTGAACAGATTGATCAAGAATAAATGAGTTAATTTTTACTTACCTCCGATTGAGCCACGAAATTCCAAGTTCATATCTCGAAACTTGTTAATTTCTTCCCGCAAGATAACTTCTCTAGCTGCAGCCTCTTCTTTGGCCTCCTTGAGGTCTTGCTGGATGTTTTCTAGAGAGTTGATATGAGGTACAAGCTTCTCTAGAGTATCTGACTTAGCCTGTGAGCGACGATATATTCTCTGCATTATGAAGTCTGAGTCAGTTGATTACAAGAGGTTACGCAATTGAGATATGAGGAATTTGCTCTTACGTTCATCAATCGAGTGGTTTCATTGAGGCTAGCAACGAGCATATCATGTTCTTCAGCTTCTTTTTGTTTGTTTAATATGATGCCTTGCTTTTTGCCTTCGGCATCGCGCCACTCGATCTTGACTGGAGGCATTGACGCTTCTGTGGATTTCAGTCGGATAATTTCTTCTTCTTCTCCAGTTGTTTGTTCTAAGGATGATGAGTAAGATGGAATTCAGAAGATATGTTCAAGACAAGGATCTGATGGTTATTGAAGTTTACCTGTTGTCGCTTCAGGACGGTTTTCTTGAGTGGCAACATCCTTAGTTGTTTGATCCTTGTTGATTTCTTCAGTCGCTGACGTTGGATCTTCAACTGGTGCATCTTGATTGGTTGGGACTTTCTCCTTTCTGTCCGGCTGGTTCTCAGTCGGGGATCCTTAAGCTTATGCTTGATTAGTAGAGTCCGACTGGTTTCCAGTCGGGGTAGCTTGACTGACAGTCGGGGGCTCTTGGTCAGGGATAGCTTCACTCGGGAGAGGGTTCTGGGACCCTTATTCTGCAGACCTTGGTTTTTATGGCGTTGTGGATGGAATTGTTTTTTGTCTGCCCGGTGGGATCTATGTCTTGAGGTTTTCTGCAGAAGAAGATAGGAAGTGATCAAAGTGGAATCAAGTAAGTTTTCAACAAGAAGATAATACCGGTTGTGTAAAGAATACCTGTTGGATATTCTGATCTTTGGAGCAGATCTGGTGGATGGCCTGGGTGAGCTTATATTGGCCTTGGGATTTTGGATTTCTCCATCTTCTTCATCTGAGTCATCCACGACTAGCTTTCTTTGTTTGCTGGCGCATTTGCTAGTCTCTTCAACAGCAGCGGCAGCTCTTTTGCTTTTAGCTTGGGGTTTGATTTTTGGGCCACCAGTTGGTTTCTTGGCAGTCGGCTGGGCTGGTATATCTTTATGGTACACTTTGTATGGCCGAGAGATAATCAGAGCATTTGCCTGCAAGCAATATTTTTAAGAAACATTAAAAAAACATGGCAAGTTGAAAAGTGGTTCGAGATACAGAGTCTACTTACCGGAGGAGGAGGTCGATGAAGATGGTAGGGGATAACCGGCAGTTTATTGCTATAGTCGACTGCGATTTCAGAAGAGAAAATCTTGTACATGCGAGCGCACAAGACCTGCAAATTCAGAGATTCCCGATCTTCCCGATTGGGGTTACTCTGCCCTTCATATTCAAATAATGGCTTGGATCTTTTTTTGATAGGTGTCAGTCGGCATTTGATGAAGTGCCGAGTGATCTGTTCTACCTGGAGACCCTTATTCTTCATTTCAAGAATTTTTGCCAGAAGATTGTTAGCTTCTATCCAGTCTTGGTTCTCGGGCAAAGCATTCCAGTTGGCTCGTTGGATTGGTGGGACACCGATGAAGTCGGGCAGACTGGGGGCTAGGTTTGAGATATAGAACCAGTTTGCATGCCAGCCCTTATTGGAAGATTTTAGAGGAAGAGGAAAGTAGTCTTTGCGGAGAGTGCCGTGGAGTTGAAATCCGGCGCCGCCGACAACTCA
The DNA here is from genome assembly GCA_008326285.1 of Oryza officinalis. NCBI lineage: Eukaryota > Viridiplantae > Streptophyta > Magnoliopsida > Poales > Poaceae > Oryza > Oryza officinalis. Next base: position 49,537,167 of record BDMV01000003.1, on the reverse strand, counting down.
AGGATTATCCTTGGTCGGGTGGGCCTTGAGAGAGAACATGCGGCGGAAAAGGTTGAAGTGGGGATAGATTCCAAGGAAGGCTTTGCACATATGGATGAAAATGGCAATGTGCAGTATGGAATTTGGATTTAGATGGTAAATCTTGAGACCATAGTAATCGAGAACGCCGCGAAAGAATTCGGAAGTGGGCAGACCAAATCCGCAATAGAAAAAGTGGGTGAAAACTACGATCTCCCCGGTATTCGGAGTTGGAAACTCCTCGCCGTATGCTGGGCACCAGCCGATGATCTCCTTGGCTGGAAGAACTCCGTCCTTCACCATTTCTTTCAGAGTTGACCCCTTCACGTCAGAGGTTGCCCATTAGTCGAAGGGAATTTCTCTCTCTTCCGCCATGGGTGAGATTTTTGGGGAATCAAATTAGATGCTGGGAGCGGGGATTCTTGGAGGAGATGTTGGGAGCAGGATGCGCGCGGTGGATTTTGATGGAGTTTTGAATATCTGGATGAATGAATTTGGATGAGCTCGTGTTCTAGGTTTTCTTCGGAGGTGCTTGTGAACAGCGAAAGGGGAAATTTTAGAAGATGAAGCGGCGGGAAGACGACGGCGCTTCAGTGATTTTTTAGGGTATCGGTAGGTTTTCTCATATTTGGGCCGAGGCCCATGGGAAGCTTACACCCCATAATTCCGATGTGGCCTGTCACGTGTCTTTTAGGGACTTAAGCAAATTTGTCTTGGCAATATGCACGTGCTTTAGTGCCCAATACCATTCAAATCCTACCATACAGCGGTTATTTAACTTTTTAGGAGTTGGTGTGATGCAACTTGAAAGCTGACAAACAGTGAAGTTTTTCATGACTATTTTGGTAACTTTTTTATAAGTTGTTAGAACTGTTTGGTTCTTTAAAAGTAATTGATTTTATATCAATGTTACTTTGCCACCTTGGTGTGCTTCTTTGATTAAGACCAATATTATGGCTTAGGCTAATTATATTTTGGTCATTGGTAAATCCAGTTATGAGTTTTTATTGACTCGGGTTTTATATTATCAATACAATATATTCCTGAGGATGGAGGAGTTGTGTGTCTTGAGAGGACTCGGGCATAACAACTTGGATAGCATGAGCTTGCCAGTACTCGGGGTCTTTATACACTATGCCTTGATTATAAGGATATGTGTTATATGATTTTTGTGATTGCTTTTGGTTTTGGCTAAGCACTTATTTATATCAGTCGAATGAGTATGATTATTATAGTTCTTGATTATATGCTTAGTTTGTTCAACTAAACACATAGTCGGGGGCTACACCTAATTAGGTGCATCTAGTCGATGCACCTGGATATATTTTTTGTGACTTTTTAGCCCTTCACAGCCTTCTTATTGGATGATAAAGCACTCGGGAGACTTAGGCAGAGATGATGGAAGCACTCGGCGATGGAGGTACTTGGCAAAGGAGGTACTCGGCCATGTATTATTTTGGTTCGAGGCAAAGTTATCTCATCGACTGTGAAGGTCTCAGAAGCTACTGTGGAGATTATGGGTACTATATACCCATACGGCTGGCTTATCCGACTGTCTATAGGGGATAGGCTATGAGTCATGATTATGTAATAGGCTTAGGACTTAAGTATTATGTTACCTTTGTGTATTAAGGAACGGCTTATAGTCCTAAGTCGGGAATACTATGGAGTCTTATATAGTATGCAATTAGGTCTCCGACTTGTGAGCCTACCCGCTAAACCTATATAAGGAGGGTAGGACGTCCCTTGGGGGGTAGAGAGACAATAGCAATTAGTTAGGTTTTCTTCATACACAATCCGATCAAGAGATCAATATACAACTTGGCGGATTCAATCCCCGAAATAGGAGTAGGGTGTTACTTCTTCATAGAAGGCCTGAACCTGTCTAAACTCTTTTTTGTTTATTAACCCATCGTGTTTGGCACCTTGAGCGCTACCCCCTGTTTATTATTGCCAAAATCAGGTTTCGACACAATCCCTAAACTAACATTTAGTCATATTAATTTCCAAGTTATCAATGATGTAAGGTAAACAAGCCATGGCTGATATCAATAGGAACCATCCCACATGACATTATAAAGAAAATGCAAATTTAATAGAAAGCGAGACATTTACAAGTTAGGTACAATATGTTCAATGAGAATGCATGACTTGCCTTACTCCGATGCTGCTGGGACCTCTACAACAACCTTAAAGTAAACCGGAGCGTCGGAATTGTCGGAATCTACGTGACAAACAAAGCACACAAATAAAACAGGCTATAAATCTACCAAAATAGGAAATAAAACCATTTTTATTGGATTCTAGGCATTTTTATGAATTTACTGCATTTTGAATGGATTTAAACAGAGCTCGGATGAATTTTCTATGAATTTTACAAGATTCACTGTGTTTTTGCTAATAAAGAAAAATCCTTCATGATTTATTGCACATTAAAGGCTAGGGCTGACGTCAGCAAGAGGGAGGGCCGGCGCCGACAAGCGGGCCCCACTCGTCGATGACACAAGGGAGGGTGGTGCACGGTGGACAAGGTCCACGCGTGCATCATCCGCGGGCGCACCACGTGGCAGCCACGACGAACCAGCGGGCGGAGGTGGCGCCAACGTGGTACTGAGGTGGTAGCCGACGTGGGACGGCAGCAAGGCGGCCACGTGGACGCCCCGGATTCACCCGGGTGAATCCGACGACGTGGGAGGCGGCAGTCGGGGCGCGGGCTCGGCTCAAGCCGGGCCGGCCGGACATGGAGCGACGGTGGCACCCGGGACCAAAAGGTCATCGGTGGCGACGCGGAGAGTAGCGGCGCGCACGGGAGGCAATGACGCACGCACAAGGGATCGTGAGCGCATGGAAAAGGAGGGGGTAAAGGGGAGGTATTCCTCACCGGCTGACGATGGCAACCGGCATGGAGAAGACGACGATGGCGGCGATCCACTGAATGAAACGGCGGACAGGCACTGGCGTCACCTAGGGAAGGAGAAGAGAGGAAAATTAGAGAGAGATGCGCGACGGCGGACATTGCCAGCTGGAGAGGGCGGGAATAGATGAGCTCACCAGCGCGCGAGGGGAACGGGGCTCATACGGCGAGAAGTGGCGGGCGAGGGGCGTCTTGGCCTTGCGAATGCGGCGGAGGCGACGACGCGGCTTGGCGGCGGCTCTAGCGGTGGCTAGCAACGGTCGGAGACGGTGAAAGGTGGTGGCGCTAGGGTTGAGCGACGCGGGGGTGGTAGGAGGTACGAGCGAGGGCGGGGAATGGGGAAAAAGGAGGAGGAGAGGCCGAGGATCCTTTTTATGGGCTCAAGGAGCTCGAACGTGGTCGGGTGGAGCGGTTTTGCAGACGACATGGGAGAGAGAGAGACAGCGAATTCGAAATTCGAATCCCCGTCGAATCGTGGGCGTGGCGCGCGAACGGAGTAGGGAGTGAGGCAGGGAAGACAGCGATGTGCGTGGAGTGGGCGGGAAAGGCATGAAGTGGCGTGGGAAAGGCGGGAGCGGCGGTTGCTCCTTCAGCTCTGCCGGCCGGAGGTAGGGGAAGGGCCCTACAAGTGGGCCCTACCTGTCGACGACCCAAAGGGGGAGAGCACGAGCACGTGGCTAGGCCTCGGCCTTGGGTCGGCCCAGCGGAGGAGGCGGCGCGGCGTTGCTTGGGTTGGGACGGGATGGCCCAAGAAAACAAGGAAAAGAGGAGAAAAAGGAAAAGAAGGATTTTGGGTTTTCTTTAATTCTGATAATCGTTTTTGAATTATTAGAATTATTTTCTTTGCTCTGAAAATTTCACTAAAAATTCAGTTAATATATTTTAGCATGAGGAACTCAAAAAGATCCCAACATACCAATTTTATTATTAATTGAGTTTATTAATTAGCGGTTCACTCTAGGTTAATTCAAATAATTTTTTTGGATAATTTATTAAATAATTTAAGACTAGGAAGGGCAAAATTTCCAAAACGTATCTCAGGCTTAGAAGGTGGCATAATCCGATTTTAGACGTATTGTAATGAAATGGTTCCAAATTGATTGATGAATAGTAATGGTAGATATCTAAATCTTGGAATTTGCAACTGCATCGATCCAATTAACCTAAAATTTGTCTTGCCCACCAGAACGAATCTCAAAGGCAAAGCACATGCGATGGTCGAAAATCGAAGTCCCCAAAGAGAAAATCTCTAGCAGCTAGCTATTAAAACGTGGTGATGATCAATTCAATCACGACAGGGGTCTGGTAGCTAGCGATCATTAACGTATCTCCTTCTAGTTCTTATAAGAATGACGCACTGTCGCACTAGCTAATTAACCCCACACAACCCAAGCTTTTAACCGCTAACTTTATCTAAACATGTAATTTTCACCCACTGTGAATTTAGGACATGTTCTTCTAGTTGGACGAAGACGATGCCTCCCGATGTGCTTAAGGTATCAGATCCCATAAAAAACTGCGGACTGGACTGAGGGCACCAAGAGGAAGTCTCCATGACGAGACAAACCTGCCCGTGAACATGTTCATGCTAAACATGTCCATGTGTTCATCATCATCTTCAATATCCTGGTGGAAATCACCTAACATGAAGTACACGACACCATCCTCCTCCTCGTGGCTGCGGCTCAGCATGGGTCTGGTAGGCGGCGGATCAATATAGAAGAAAGGGAAAAAAATAAAGAACAGTCTGAGCCTGTTTGTAAGGGCTATAACTTCTAAATTTAACTCTGAAGTTATGAAGCTGTCTAAACCTCACTTCATCTCTATAGTTTATTTTGTGAGAACACTTCAATCAGCTTTACTCTTAATTTTAATGGAGCTAAAACCATTTGGTTGGGCTTCAACTCAGATAGATAGAGATGGAGCTAGAGTTGTGCCAAATAAGGATGTGGCTAATTAGCGCGAACTCCCTTTCTACCAAAAACTCAACTCCTGAAATTTGAATTTTGTCCCACAAAAACCAACTTCTACCATTCTATCTACCATCAACACATAAAACGAGAAGTTTTATTTCTTTAATACCCTTTACCTAACTATCACCATTACTATTTTTTCAATAATGAGGGGTATTTTAACCATTTTTACTCTCCACTAATTTCACCTTGAAATGCTAGAGATGGTCTTTTTTTTTAACGGAGGGAGTACACGCTATCTAATTAAGTCACGCAGAAACCGAGAGCCTATGCCATCTACTCGCAAGACGTTGACTCTAATCTAATCGAAGGCCCACATAGATGTGTCGCCGCATGCGACGACGGTTATTTTCTGCATTAGCGCTTTTTCTTTTTCCTTTTTAATTTTGTTAACGCTTGTTCACTAGGAAGTGTTAATTAAAATTAAAATATCAACAAATATATAAAATTTTCCGATGAGCTTTCATAACTTTCAATTTAAATTTGAAACTTTCAACTTAAATTTGAAAATTTTTAACTCAAAGTTGAAAACTTTTAATCCAAATTTGAAAACTTTCAATTCAAATTTGAAAACTTTCAACTAAAATTTAAAATTTTGAACTCAAATTTCAAACATTTCAAACTCAATTTTCAAAACTTTCTAGTCATTTTTTTTTAAAAAAAAGCTACCAAAAAATTGAAACTTTCAATTTAAAATTAAAGAAACTCTACCCAAAATTTGTAACTTTCCATTCAAATTTTTGATACTTTCATCCCAACCTGAAAGTAAAAATGAAAATTTTCAATCCATATTTTCAAACTCTAATCAACTGTTTGTTTATTATTTTATTTTAAAAAAATCATTAATAACTAGAAAAATGTCCGTGCAGTGCAACGGGTAAAACCTTTTTTTATGATACAATAGTTATTAGGAGCTAAGCAATAAATTAAAACATTGAGATCGCTATACATTATAATTGAAATTTTTTTTAAAAAAATCCTTTCTTGATTTTGGGCCGAAAGCCTATTCCTCCCTTCTTTTTTAGCCCTAGCCCAATTCGATACCTCTCTCCGCTCGGCTTGCCTCTCTTCGACCCAGCCCACAAGTGGAGCTGTAGGCCCAGCTTGCATAGCCGACTGCCGTCTTCATCCTCCAGGTCCCGTGCCCGTATGATGTCGTAGTTGATCCTCCCATCAAATCCGCCGAATCTTTCTCGATCTCCCAAAATTGGTTGAGGGCTTTCGATCCACTCAATCTCCTCTTTCCATTTTTCCAAAATCGGAGAGAATCTGCGGAACTCGGGTAAAAGGCCGGGGAAGCTCGCCGGTCGGCCATCATCGATGATTATTAAATGGAGATTGAATCCGGCAAATTAAACTGAATTGAAAGGGGAAATCATGGAGATATCAATTTGATCCATCTCAATTTTCAATGTCACCTATGTGCAAAACAAAATCAAATGCAGTGTAAAACTTAATAACATGACAACTAGTCTCTGCATATGAAACAACTAATATTCTAAAATGTTTGAGGAATACTTTAACTATCTTCTTTTTTTTGTGAGGAACTTTAACTATCTTCTGAAATGTTTAAAAAAACTATCTCTGAAATGTATTTGACTATCTTCAAAAATTGTTTAAGCAGCACTTTCACCCTTATCTCTGTACCAAAGCACTGAGATGATGCAGAAGAAACCATCATGAACAAAAAAAATGAGGGGAACAACCATGGGGAGGAAGGGATCAAGCTAAAACGAGAACTATGATTTAGATCGAAGCCTTACCCTAACATTTTGGGCTCCTCACTGCTGCGCGGCCACCGTTCCTTCTTGCCGCGACGTTTTCCGGCCACCTTGCACAGGCACAGCCCTAGCTCGTCGATTCGACTCCCACCATTGGCTTCTGGCAGTTCGTCACGAGTGGAGACGTCTCCATCCACAAGCTCTCCCCCCACCAGATCGATCCACCAACCTTGTCGGATAGACCTCGCCGCCAACGGACCTGCCGGCCCCACCACGCCGCATACCGTCTGGAAAGATGACAACGACGAGGTGCACTAGCGCCCGACCTGAGACCGCCCCGCCGCTCGGTGCGGCGAGCCGGATCCACCGCGTTGTGGTGAGGGATTGTACTGGAACCCTTGGAACCCTAGCTGAAATGTTTTGGAGAGAGAAGGAGAGTCAAATGTTCAGACTTCTGCTATAATAGAGGGACTGAAAGCATTTTGGCACATAACATAGGGACATTTTTGCATAACCAACCAATAGTGTTGGGACTGGGGAGGGCTTCGATCTGTGCTGTACAGTTTTTATCCGACGATTCGCAATACATATTGCATTCTCCCACCGAGTAGTAGTATTGCTCTGGATACTCCCCCCAGAAAGGAGTGGGGAATCGATTTTTGCAATTAATTGAAGGAGAAAAGGCACAGGAGGTAGATTGACATCATGGCAGTGCTAGGGTTTGGCCCGGGCAACGGCGGGAGGTGCGCGCGGAGATCGGACAAAAAAAACCACGACAAAAAAAGGATGGACAAAAAAATCAGAAGCCCGCACCAAAAAACCCTTCCATGTGCAAAAAAAACTAATTGGATAAAAAACCGACGACAACAAAAAAGCGGAGGACCAAAAATAAACCGAAAGCCTTATGTATTTTTTAATTAGTTACTAAAAAAAGTATCCGTGCGTTGCAACAAGAAAAAAAGACGATAAAATTAAGGAAAAGTTGAGAAAGATTTACATTATGTAATTAATCAAAATATAATTTTTTCAAAATACTTGGATATTTTTTAAGTACGTAAGTGTATAATTCAATTAATTTACAAGTAAAGTCACTGTGGGAAATAAAATGACATGGCTGGATTTAATTTTTATTAAATTATCCATGATTAATTACACTCTTTAAATTTTTTTTGAATTTTTAAAGCTTAATTGCTAATTTTAATAATACAAACATCATTTCAGCATTTATTTAGATAAAAATCTAAATAAAAATCATCCTTTCTATCTGGGCCATTTTCAGCCCATTCCTTTCCTCAGCCCGCAACCGAGCCGGCCCGCTTTCCTTCCTTCTCCTCTCCTTGGCCTCAGCCCGTAAGCATGCGACCGGCCCAGCAAGCAATCGAAAATATAATCGTCCTCCCCTACTCCTCCTCTTACTATCGTGTGGGCCCCATCGCTACAGTGTCATCCTCTACCTTCGTTTGAGTCGCTCAGCTACCCGACGCCGTCTGAAGCCGTCTTGTAACGCCCCGATTTTCGCCCGTCGAAAAATTTATTTTATTAAAAACCTATTTTCAAAAAAATTGGTTCTTTGAGTGTGTTTAGGATTTTTGTGCCAAAGATCTCAATTGATCCGTTCCCTGGTGAACCCAGAATCTTGATCATGATCTCATCTCCCAAAAATTAATTTCCATTATTCGAATTTTGCAGTTCGAATTTTCACTCCTGAACCTTTCCAAAAATTCGTACGGTTGAAATTTCAATTTCGAGATTTTAACCGTGTCGTCAAATAATCTCCTTTCCATCCAGAGAGTCTAAAAATATTTATTTTTAGACATCGACCACCGGACCAATATTTCTTATACGCGCGCATATTAAAATCAATACTTCTGCGCACGTATCAACAGTCATTTTCCTTCCCGTTCAAGTATTCTGAAATATTTTTGGAATTCTACCGCCCGGCAATTATCTGTCCTTTTTTTTCCTGCACCTGTAGTTCTTCTCATTTTCATTAAGTCAAGCAAGTTAATTAGGTTCATCCAACACTTGTTCAACCACATTTCTTTGCCCCTATTTTTCTTAAGCTCCCTGCCAAAACAATGGTTAGGCACCGTCCCTGCAAATCAAAAATTAGGCACCGTCCTGCACAGTGCACAATGTGCACTGAGCATGGTTAGACACCATCGCCGCGCCGCTCGCCGAGCAAGTCAGACAACAACAGAGAGAGGCTTCTCCATAGCAACCTCGTCGTTGCTCCTTGCCCAGTGCACCATCGCACCAAGCCAAGGAAGCTTTAAGCCAAGCGTCCACACCGAAAGCAAACGCCGAGCCCATGCCGTCCTCCATCGACCACCGTCCACCGTCCTCGCCCCTGTGCGGCCCTGCCATTGGCGTCAGACGGACAGAGCATTCGGCCCCACTCGGCCGAGCCGCCTTGTCGCCGTCCGCCGGCCGTGACGGCTATAAAAGCCACCGCCCGCGCCGTGCGAGCCGTCTCCCGGCCGACGCAGCCTCCCGGCCGCGCGCTGCCGCCCTTGCCGTGGCCGGCGCACGCGCCGCCGCCTTCTTGCCTCCCAGCCGCCTCCCCGGCCCGCAAGCCGCGCCGACGCCACCGCGCGCTGCTGCCGCGCGCCGTCTCCCGGCCGTGCCGCGGCCGCACCGCTCGCCCGGCCGACGCCGTGGCGCGCCGCCCGCGCCCGTGCCGCGCGCTGCCGGCCTTGCCGTGCCGCGCGCCAAGCCGCTCCAGCCGCCGCCGCCCCGCCTTCCCCGGCCGGCGCTCCGCCTTCTCCTCCGCTCGGGAAGCAGCACAGAAGAAGAGAAAAGAGAGAGAGAAGGATAGGAATGAGAAAGAGATAAGAAGGAGAGAGAAGGAGAAGGGAAAAGAAGAAAGGAAAAAAAAGAAGAAGAAGGAAAAAAAAGAAAAAAAAAGAGAAAAGGTGGGACCCGTCGGTGGGCCCCACTGTCTTGACTCTCTCCCGCGGGCTTTGGCCAAAGACTTTGAGAAAGTCTATATTGCCTCCCTCACGATGTCGGGCTAAGCCCATGGAAATCCCTACGAAGTCTACATCACGCCCTCCACTTCATTGGGCCAACCGGCCTGATAATCTATCCACCAAGTCCAGTTTACGTCCCTACCCGACCTCCTTCATCTCTGGGCTAAAGCCCAAGCCTTCCCATAATAAAGTCCACAATTTCTCCCTCTTCACAGCCAAGGAATATTCTTGGGAATATTCCTTTCCAATTTAATAAATTCAGTTCCACATTTCAGAAAATCCATTAATCTTCCAAAATTCGTATCTCCCCAACCGTAAGTCCGATTGACTCCGTTCAACTTTCATATTTTTTCTAAAAATGAGATCTACCCAATGGCACAATTAGTTTATAATAGTTGCTATCTACTTTATAGGGTTTTGGATGTTTTTCTCTTTTCGATCGCGTAGTGGACGTTTCGGAGGTACAACTGACGCGGATTTTCTCGAAGACTTGAAGACCAATAATAAGGCAAGCCACTCTTTGATCATATTGCTCCTAGTTTATAAGATGTGTTGTTTGCAAACTTGCATGTTTAGCGTACACAATTATTTTGATCGGCCATCGGTCTACGAGCACACGACCGACGGACCAACCTATGTAGTTGCATTATTTTCCGTAGGACCTTGTTAAACTTAACCCTTGTCGCTCCACCACAGCAGTACCTCGATGCTTGTGCTCTCTGGGCGCAGGTATCCTTGTGCACCATTTGTTTATGTCAGGTTTATACATGATTATCGATGTGGAAAAAAACTTGGGTCGTGAAAGGTTTATAAAACCCGACTCGGGGAGTCGGTGACTTTGAAAAATAAAAAGGTTTTATGGGAGAAAACTTGCGGTGCGAATCCTCTCCTGTGTGGTTTGGTTTCGTAGTCGCGCATAAGGACCGATTCCTTTGGGTTTTACATCCGAGCATCTCACAATACGACCACATGGGTAGAATGAGATGCCCCTAGATGAGTAACTAGCTGAAACATAGATGTCTAGCAGGTTAGCAGGTGAGGAGCACCGGTATGGTGGAGTTTACGGCAATCTCCTGTAGTGGGGATGTGTCGGGAGTCCATACGGTGGGGCCTGAGTAGATGAGGGCTTGAAATTTGGCCTGATGCTTGGTGGAGAGATTCCACCCATCTGTGGGACACGGGACATTTATGGTTTGGTTAGAGAAAGGCTTTGTCACGAACTTCCGATACCGGCCAGTATCGGTGTAAGCTTCGTGTCTTGTGGGAAAAGCGTACAGTCTCTGCAGAGGTTTATTTGAACTGTTCGAACAGCCGTGCCCACGGTCAAGGGCGAATGTGAGGTGATGCCCATAGCGTAGATTTGTTTTTAAAACTCATTTAATAAATTGGTTCGTGGGATGGGAACCGTTACCAGAGTCCTTCTTTGTGACGGACGGCCAGCCTTTGTGGTTGGGAACAGGTCCTTGTGACCTGGGGTGTCGTTTGGCACCATAGGACCGAGAGGGCCGGTTTAGGGGCCGAGATGGCCGAGGTTGGGTTGGCAGGTCGAGAGGACCGGACCAGGAGTTGTTAACCTTGAGACTTGGTTAACGGATGATTGTTGGAGAGAATGTTGGTTTATGTTTTGAAAGTGAAAAGAAACTAATAAAGGAGAAAGGGCTATGAATGCTAAAATTTGACTTTCCCGCTCGAGTCGTTGCAAAGCAACTCGTGGACGGATTGAGGTGAGACGTCTCTCTCTCTCCGAAGGGAAAGTTACTTTGAAAACCTACACTTAGAATTTTCAAAGGAAAAGTGTTTTAAAAATGATTTGCTAAACAAACTCAGCCTGTCTTTGATGCTTGCATGTGCACATTTCCTAGTGGCTTACTGAGTACGAAAGTACTCAATCCCCCATTGTTGTTGTTTTTCTCCTCTTGGTTTGAGTTCAGGAAGAAGTTGAAGGTTGGAGTTTCGTCCCTAAACCCAAACTACTGCCGGTGGATTTGGTGTCCTAGCTTCGCTAAGTTTCGCTGCTGCTGACTCTGATTGGAGGTTGCAACTCAGGGATTACCCGAAGATGCAACGTAAAAGTATATTGTATTTATCTAAATCTTGCGTTGATTCATCATGTTACCGCTGGTACCAGCATCATTATCCTGGGACTGGTACCTGTTTTGCGGTTCCGTGGGAAAGCGGTTCGCCGTTCTCCTGCGGCACGCCCTCCTCGGTGCCATTTGTACAGTGGCACAGGGGCGGGGTGTGACACGTCTCCTCGTGAAATCCGACCGTATCCTTGAAGATAATCCAAAATTGATTGAAGGATTTTGATCCTTATCTCCTTTTTTTGTTTTTCCAAGAATCAAAGCAAATCCATTTCGTATCGAGATCGGAATCCAACCCTATCCTAAACAAACAAACCCTACAGATTAGTCAGTTTCGCTTGAAAAAAAATTGCGTAGCGTGCGGATGATGACGATGACGATGACGGATAAAAATTATCCCGAAGGTCTTGTGTATTTTTTTAATTATTAGGTATGGATGTCTGTATACTATTATAAAAATTAGTAACTTTTCGTTTGTCACTTTTTTTTCGTGAGGCTAATTAGACTTTTGGTTTTCTGTTGGGCCGAACCTACGATTGCGGGCTGAGGCAGAGGAGAGGAGAAGGGAGAAAAGTGGGCCGGCAGGGGAGGTCAATTAGACTTTTGATTATTTGTTGGGCTGAACCTGTGCTTGCGGGCTGAGGCGGAGGAGAGGAGAAGAGATTGTGGGTTGAGCTTGCTGGGCCGAACCTAGCCCAAAGAGAAAAGAGAGTTTTTATTTAGATTTTTATTTAAATAAATATTGAAATGGTGTTTATATTATTAAAATTAGCAATTGACCTCTGAAAATTTCGAGAAAATTTCATAGTGTAATTAATTGTGGATAATTTAACAAAAATTAAATTCAGCCATGTAATTTTATTTCTCACACTTACTTTACTTCACTTGTAAATTAATTTAATTTTACACCTACTTACTTAGAAATACCCAAATATTTCAGAAAATTTGTATTTTAATTAATTACATAATGTAAATTTTTTTAACTTTTTCTCAAATTTCTCGTTTTTCTCCCCGTTACACGGGCAGTTTTTCTGGTAGATATATATAGACATAGATAAGCTCATGCTAATTACGTGACACGTGCATGATCGCGGTTGGGGTGTGGGTCCGTGGGCGTGCTGGATGGGCAGAGCCGTGACGCACTGACGCGTGTGGTGAACTGGTGCGCGCGAGTCCGATGGATGTCTCCCTTTACATGGGCCGGAAGCCCACTTAGGCCCAAAATAACTCGAGAGTGAAGTCCTCCCGTGCGCCGCGAGGTGGATCGCGCTAGGGGACTCTCCGACTCCGCCGCCGCCGCCGCCGCCGCCGCCCAGTCCGACTCCTCCGCCCGTCGCTTGGTCAAGCAGGGCAAGCACCGGGCCAGCGGCGAGCCTGCTCGACCGCGACCGCTCCGCTCCCCACCTTCAGGCGGCGGCTAGGGGTAGCCGCCTCCACAGGCGCGGTTGGCTTCGGAATCTAAGGTATCCATGGTTCCTTCCCCTTTTCTTCCCTTCCGTAAAAGATCCGACTAGGGGATTGATGCCTTAACATTCTTCCGCTAGTATGATACTAAGTACGTTGCTTAGGAGGGGTGTTTGTAGTCTAAGATGATCTGGGAAATGACATCGTAGATTATTGAATCGCGAGTCGGACAGGTGTATGATTCCCATCTAACAGTGGTTTTGAATATTTTTGCAAGGATAGAATGATTCTAGTTTGTACCAAACAAAAATCGCTGTATGGCGCCTTAATAGGAATTTTGCTTAGCTTTCCAGTCATCAAACTAAAATTTCTGCAGCTGCTATAACGATTCTAGTTTGGACCAAAAACACTATATCGTGTATCTGTGCCTCACTACTACTCACCAAGCCATCAGTGTGGCTTTATCCATATCCAAATTAGTAATTTCATCACCGTGGCGACCCCTATCCTTAATTTACAACATATACAACTATTGTGTTCTGTTTCACACCTTCGATCATGAGAGGGTTTAGGTGTTTTGAAGATTTAGGACAACATGTTGTTATCTAATCTGGAATATGTTTTCTTATTATCTGTTTGATACAAGACACTGTTGCTTTGGAGAGTGCTACTTGTCGCCGTCTTCATTGTTCAGGAATTGAGTGTGGCCTCTTTCAGGCTCCTCTTCTCTTTATTTTGCAAAGACTACCAGAGTGGTACCTTTCATCATATTTGAGATACTGGGACATGACCATTTGGTGTTCTTACTCGTATGCTATTCAATATATCCCAGTGTTATGTAAAGATTTGATCCACCTAAACTCTTGTATATAGTACATTGAATTCCGAATACTGGTGGCATGGTCACTTTTCTGATTAACTTTCAATGTTTCTTTCTGTTAAGGTGACTAGGAAACAAGCATTTCGCTGTTGGATATACCTCTTCTCTTGTTGGAATGGAGGCCAAGGTTTTCAGGTTTCTGAAGCTTGTCGGAGTTGGCTTCAAAGCAAGGACAGAGCGTGAAGGCCGTGAGTTGTTTCTGAAACTCGGTTACAGCCATGAGGTGCAGTTCACCGCTCCACCTGCCGTTCGAGTCTTCTGCTTCAAGCCCAACTTAATTTGCTGTACTGGTATCGACAAGAATCGGGTGCACAACTTTGCTGGCGCTGTTCGGAATTGTAAACCTCCAGAGGTATACAAGGGGAAAGGCATATTGTACATTGATGAAGTTATAAAGCTGAAGCCAGGGAAGAAGCAAAAGAAGTAATGCAGGGATGAGCCTCCATATTTTACTTTCAGTCTGCTAAGATGCTGTAGCACGTTTTCAGTGGAACATGTTCTTGTGGTTTTCTTGTGCTGGTCTGCTGGATCAACAACAGTGCCGTACTGGAACTGGAAGATCTAGTAATTCGTGTATGCAATGTATGTGAATCATATGATGAGCCTGTATGACATACAGACCAGAGGAACAAATCACCTTCCAATTTTTTTGAGGCTGGCAATGTGTAGAACTTTCGATGGGTTTGTTGTTCTTACTACTATTGTGCTCAGCTATCCTAGACATTGAGCCCAGTGTAAAACTAGATCTTTGCATTCGAGGGGTAATGTTTTTGTACTGAGCTAAAATCTGCAGTTTTATATGTATCATTTGATTTGTGATAGTGATGATGCCAAAGCCATGCTGCAAACTAAACAATTGTAAAGAGCAACCGCTTACACGTTGTAGGCGATTGGTCCTTTTCAGCAGTGGCGGCTCCGCTCAAGGAAATTTTCTTGGGTGGTCTTATTTCACGCTCTAAAATTTCAAAACGCCGAAAACTCAATTTACATATGCAAAATTTACTCAAATACTTCACTAAAACTAGTATTTTAGTTTAAAAATTACAAAAATACAATATAAATAGTCTAACTATAAAATGAATTTGGGTTGAATTTGAATAGAAGGGTTATGATTCAAAGGGTGGTTTTGAACCGCCCTTGCTTTTCAGTAAGACCACCTGGATCACCTCATAGAACCGCCCCTGCTTTTCAGTAAAGATGGGCTGCATCAGTAGTTGAGCTCTGTGACTAAAACTGTAAGGCCTTGTTGAGAAGTAATTCGCATGGCTTGAAAATTTTACGACACAAGAAGATCGTTTAGATTGGGTTGGTTTCGAAGTGTTTTTGGGTTGAAAATGATTGAAATTTGCAAGCACCAGCTTAATCTTCCAAAATCCTAAACTAAACAGCAGCCGATGCCTTAATGGAAATTCCTACGACTCCAGTATATTTTTTTTAAAGAAAAGACAAAAAATGCACCATAAGCACGTGTTCCAAACATCAACTTCGTTTAATTCAAGTCCCTGTCATTTTCACATGAACCTTCTTATTTTCCATAAGAACCAATAAAAAGTCTCACGTTAGAAAATCCAAACGACACCTGTCATGCGCGAGCACGCTCCATAACCCGAATTAAACCATGTAATATAACCAATTAATCTTAATGACATGGTATAATGTAGAGATATTTTGTTTCTTCATACAAAATTAGTTTTTTCTGATTCTGACGTAACAAATAATTTCCGTGAGACATCAGAATCACCATTTACCATTTATAAAGCAAGTAGTGTTTTTGGATTAGACACATATCCTACATCATAAATCCTATACTATATAAGTCTGGATAAGGGTTCTTCGTAGTATATGATCTGTTTGATCTAATCTTAGATTATATCACGAGACAGAGGTGGTGGTAAGTAATCTCAGGGACTGAAAAGGGAAAACTTTAAGCGTGCTTGATACTACGGAAACATATGTGTACATGTAATTGTAAACAAATAGAGGAAAAAGAACCCAGCAAGCCGAGAGGCCCTTCTAATAGGCCGCTCCAGCTCCGAAACGAGCTTGGCTTGGCGACCCGTCCGTCCGTCCCACCCTCCTCCCCAATCTCGCCGCCGCCTTCGGACCCCCCCCCCCCCCCCCCTTCCTCTTCCCTCCTCCTCCCCCCGATCTCACCGCCGCCGCCGCCATGGAGGACGACGACGAGTTCGGGGGCCTCTACACCGACATCCTCGTCCACGCCCCGCCGCCGTCGAATCCCCCTCCCGCCGCCTCCGCCTCCGCCGAAACCCTAGCCCCCGCTCCCCCCGTCCCAAACCCTAACCCTACGCCGACCCCTGCCTTGAGCAAGGCGGGTGCTGCTGCTGCTGCGGCTGAGGAGGAGGACGACGACTGGCTTCTGGGCGGGAGCGACCCCGTGGTTGGGGTCGACCCGACCGGGGACTGGGCCGACGAGGAGGAGGAGGATGGCGGCGCCCCGCAGCCACCCCCGAAACGCGAGGTTGCTGTGAAGCCGGCCCCCGCCGCGGCGGAGGAGGCCGATCCGCTCATGGGGGGTGTAGCGGGCGACGCTGGGGCGGCTATCCCGGGGCTCTCGTCGTCTGCGGCGGCGGCGGCGGCGGGGAGCGAGGAGTGGGATAGCGACAGCGAGGACGATATCCAGATCGTGCTCAACGAGACGGACGGTCGCCGGCGGCTCGGGGAGGACGAGGGCGACGACGAGGACGGCGAAGACCTCGTTATCGTGGCCGATGGCCCTATCCCTGGGATGGAGGAGCAGGATTGGGGGGAGGACCCTGCCGTGGCAGGGGCGGAGGGGGAGCGGAAGGAGGGCGGTGAGCCTGGAAAGGCTGCGGCGGCCACCGGTGGGAGGATTGGGTACAGTGGCGGCGGCCAGGGGTTCCACCCGCAGCACCATTCCATGTTCAAGGTCAGTTCTTTGGGCCAAGAAGCCGTACGATGCGCTTGGGCCACCCCCGCAGAGGGCGACGGCGTAAACCCGGTTGCAATTCACTACGTTTTATGTTGTACTGTGTAAATATATCTTACCAAGTTAAGTGTCCTTTTTAGATTTTCTTTTGCATTCTTGCCTACTGCTCGACAATGTAAACTGTAAATGCATTAACATATAAAGGAAGAAAAAGGAGAAATACAATGATTTTTGCATCTACTATGCTATGCTTCCATATAGCTACTTCGAAGATTCTAGACTTCTTAATGTGCCATCTCCATGCGGGAGTTATAGTTCTCTGTCCAGTAGGGGGAGTTGCTGTCAAGATGGTTGCGATGATGATTGATTGTGAAGTTCCAAGTCAGTAACTTCATTTCAGATGCAGATATGGCATGGATGAAGCCAATTGATGTTAATAACAGTGTCATCATTTCAAGCTAGGGGATAGTGGGAAAGACTGCAACTGGTTGAATCACCAATATTACTGTTGCAAATAAGAGATACAGGGACATAATAGTTGATATAATTTAGCTCAAATAGCATCAAGTCAAGCTTCAGTCTGTCTGTTCTTTACATACACAGGGTTAGGATAAACCTTGGCCATGCACACTCAGATCATACTCTCCTCAGCTGTAGGTTTCTATAGTCCAAGTTAAATTTGTCTATATTAAACTTGAAAGTAGAAGTCTTGTGGGCAAAGTAGTGATCAATCACAAATGGGCATATTTTCCTTCCCTTTCTACCAACACAAATATGGACCCTATCCATAAGTGGCTATTTCAGCAATCCCATACCAGGCTTCTTAGAACGTCTGATCATTTTCAGTGGTTAGGCTATGTATGATCATAGAACTGTAAGATGGGAGTGTGATTCATGCACATTTGTACCTATTGTGCTGGTTGCTAATGTGTTAGGACATGCTATCACTAGGGATTTTTTTAAATATGAATCAGCCTGAATTTATATCACTCCCTGCTGAACGATATGACTACATTTTGGGCATTTGGATCATGTATTAGTTTTCAGTTGTCTAAGAAATAATTAATATTAGTTTGTTTGATTTTTAGGAAGATTTGAGTTTCCACAGTGTTTGCATGCGAGATTCGTTAGAACCAAAGTTATAGTACAAATCTCTGCACTACATGCGCCATTTATCTTGAGGTTAACTGCTTAAAGCAAGGGCTAAAATAATTCTTTTTGCATGTGGCTTTTTTGTAAATTATTTCCAAAGCTTACAGCAATGAACCTCATGGAAGTCTAAATTGAATTACATGTTTTGCATTTTGTTTACATAATTAGGTTATGTTTATAATTTATCATATGTTCTTGTGGTTGTTGTTAAATGGAAGACTTTACTGCTTGAAAATTTGGCTGTGGCATCAAGGATTGCTCACCATTTTTGATTTATTTTTATTTACTTGTTAAGTCTTCTTCTAATGTTTCTATTATTTCTTGTCTTCCTTGTGCAGTATGTGCGCCCTGGTGCTACACTAGGAGCTCCATTAGGTGGGGCTCCTATTGCTACTGGTCAGTTCCGCCCTCCTGGACCACTGGGACCTTTTGCTGGTCGAGGAAGAGGTGACTGGAGACCTGGTGCTGGTAGGGGCATGAATAAAGGTTTTGGCTATGGAATGCCTCCATGGGGAGGTTCAGGTCGTGGTTTTGGTGGACTAGATTTTACGCTTCCTCCGCACAAGTAAGCTAACTGGTAGACATGTTAATAATGATAGTCATGTATGTTGAATGGTTCGTTCTCCCTTATCAGGATTCAGGAATTCTGTTGCTGTTGTGAATGACTGTCTATCTTATTGTCAATACATCTCTTATTGTAAAGTAGGGCTTATTGACCGGCTGCTGAAATCACTAATATGCAATCAGATATGAGCCCTTAGGTTACTGAGTATCCTGAGCTTTACTTGAAACTACCAGGAGAAAGAAACAGTGATATATACAGCTTTACCTTTTGTTGAGAATCATTATATACAAGCATTCTATAAAGCAAATCAGATAGATGTTAGTGTTATTGAAATGTTCTCTGGGAATTTGTTAGTATGTATTTAGGAAAATCGTCAACGATGCAGAAAGGTTAGGATGGGGTATTCCTTCTGATCTATCAATACATCTGCACAATAAATTCTATTTCATATCCAATTGTTTTCTACTCATAAGGACAATTTGTTTAACTCAGGACTATATTTGATATTGACGTTGATACCACATTCGAGGAGAAGCCATGGAAATACCCTGGTGCTGATATTTCAGACTTTTTTAATTTTGGGCTTGATGACGAGAAGTGGAAAGACTACTGCAAGCAGCTGGTGAGTGCATATTTTAGGATTTGGTAGCATGTATAGTTCTTCTGTTTTTCATTGATGAACAATTGGCATGATTTATCACTAGGATCAACTACGATTGGAGTCCACAATGCAATCTAGAATACGCGTGTATGAGAGCGGGCGATCAGAACAGGTTTCCAATAGTCCCAATTTGAAAAAATATCAATTCTGTGCTATTTATTCTTTTGATGAACTATCTTTAACTGGTTTCCATTCAGGACTATGATCCAGATCTGCCACCGGAGCTAGCTGCTGCTACTGGTCATCATGACATTTCTGCTGATAGTCGTAATAAAAATGATAATGGGCACACGGACTTCAATGCCCAAGGAAGAGTTCCTACAAGCATGCGTCCACCTGTGGTACTAAGCCCACTCTCTTTGACATCTATGTAGCTGGTTCTTGCTTTTCATGTTTTTTCTTGCTCGTGCACAGTGCACTCTCCCATGCCATGTTTTTGCAAATGTCAGCACTCACACATCAGTGCACGAGTACATTATGAAAGGATGTTCCACACACTCAATCGTGTGTTTCTTTTCAATAGCTCTGTGAGATTGATGGTTATCCAATCTATAGGTTTAAGTTATTCCCTTTTTGATCACCACTTGGAGCGTTGGTTCGATCACGCTTAATTTACAAATTCCATATAGGTCAAAGCTATTGTTCACTCTTTGTATGGATTTAGTATTGACATCCTCTAATTTTAGTACTGTTGTATAACTAAATCTCGACAACAAGTAGCACGAGATATTGGATAATTTGCAATCATGGTCACGCTAGTTTGGTGGCCACATGGATACAATAAAAAAACAGGGGTAGGCATCGAAGTTAAAGGGTTGGTGTTTATGAAAAGAGGGAGCTACAAAGATTTATATATGTTTGGGCATCTAATGCTAACCCAACTCCTGTCAGTGTGCCCCTTGACTTGGGTCAGGAGGGCTGCCCATAAGGCCACCCTCAATTCGTTGGGCTTTGATAAAAGGCTACCCTCTACGTTGCAATTGATAAAATGCCACCCATTTTGTTGCCTCCTTTTTAGTCTGTAATTCTGGAGGGTTTGAGCCAATTTTTAATTTCTTTTCTCCTATCTTTCACTAATTCGGCAAAAGAGATTTTTTAATTTTTACATCCTCTCTGTCGTGGCCTGCCCCCCCCCCCCTCCTCTCTCTCTCTCTCTTCGTTACCATCAACAGAACCTTGCTGCCGCTGGGGCTTGGCGCACCCCTACCCCCTAAGTTCCCCCTTCTCTCCATCTACCTCGAGCTCCACCTGTAGGAGGAAGAAGAGAAGGAGAAGCTGAGGCGACCATGGCTGTGCCGGCGCCACTGCCCACGCTTCTCGTAAGCCCTCCGGCGCCGCCTGCTACGGCTGCAGCGCGTCACTGCAGACGGCCAAGGGTGGAGCTCAGGTGAGGTGGTGTGCCGATCTGCGGCACACAGCGGCTGACCAGAAGGCTTCTCCCCCTTGGTGGCGAGCAAACTCCTACTCCTGGAGTGACGACAAATAGAAGGAGAGGGACTAATCTGAGAAAAAAGAAGAAACGAAATTACAAATGGTTAAAACCCTAATAAGTGGCAATTTATAGAGGTGGCAATGAAATGGGTGGCATTTTAACAATTGCAATCTAGACGGTGGCATTTTATCAAAGCCCAACAAATCGAATGGCAAATCGTCAATTTTCTCTGCCCTTAGGTGTGAGGCTGTCCTGCAGGATTCACCAAATCACCAATTGCTAAGAGTATTGGATCAGGATTATTTGATGCTCCCCTTGGGCTTCGGGGGTATTTAAGCTTCTTGGTCTTGTATACTGACTATAATGCTAATTAGGTACCCAGGTAGCTATAGATATTTTTTTTTCTTGTCGTTGCTGATGAGTGGGCCTAGACTTTCTCTTGGCATGGTTCACCTACCACCTGGTCCCTCGTAGGATGTGGTCTGAGTCCACCTATTGAGCTGTGGATTGACCATTCCTTGACTAGGCGCAGGGTGATCTCAACCCCTAGGCAGCTAGGTCTGGGTGTTAGGGTTGGGGCGTGACACTGACCTTGCCTTGAGGGACACGTGGTGGAGGTTCAGATCGCCTATGGGTACTCTGACTATGTGCAAGTTGAAGTCAGAGGAAGTACTATCTAATTTAAGTGCAAGATGGCTCTAGCAGTCTGTTATGAGACATGCAAGTTTCATGCGAACAATTACAACACATGCAGGGCCAGCTTTCCTTGTTTTCCCATGCTCATCTATACTACTTAAAATGTTAGTAGTGGTGGTGTCCATTCCCACACCACCCCTACCACTAACATCTGGGCCCCACAATCTATACTATTACATCACCTTTGAACAAGTCCTTCCCTATTTCACTATTGGCTCCCCCAAATTTCAAAATCACCTACTTGTTCAATAAGAAAAATCATAGTATTACTTAGACTAAATAAGTGCTTATTAATTGACTTAATAAGCTAGAAACTCAATTTGTTTTCAGTTGCAATGCACGGGCTCTAGGCTAGTCTGTATAAATTCTATACTGATGTTAGAGTTCTCTTGTCAGATGACAGGGAGGCCTATACAGGTTGAAACTGGCTTTGGAGAACGCCTTCCATCTATTGATACCCGCTTACCTCGAATGCGTGAATCAGACTCTGTTATAGAGGTAAGTATTTTTTTTTTATTTGACCTGTGTTCAAGTTTCTGCTCACATGGACCAACTCTGCTTTTTGTTGCTTGTCAGTCGAGTAGTATTTTGCGCTTTTCAGTTCTAAAGAGCACCTTGCTTTTCAGATTGTGTGTCAGGGACAATCAGATGATCCACTAGTTGATGATAGTACAGTGGACCAAACTGAGAAGGATTCTCAACGAGGCAATAAAAGGACCCATGGTGCTGAGGAGGGAAGACCATACACATCTGAGATGAATAGTTCTCATAGTTCTGCTCTGGGGAAGGAAGAACATAAGAGACGGTTGCCTGTTTCATCTGAAGGTGATAATGTTACAGATGTCAATGGCCGCTCCTCTCCCAGCTACAGAACAAGGGGTTCTCCTCGTGGAGTAAGGTATGCCAATATCTGCAGACCTTTATACATACTAGATAACTTATTAACCTGAACTAAGTTTATTTAGTCTTTATTTGCATGATCCTATTTATGCCATATCGGACTTGTTAATTGTCCTCCCATGATGTAATAGTCCCATGTTGCTTTAAATGTGAAGATATTGCAGCATCACATCCATGTTGGGGAATTCTGTTCATTTTTTCTACACCTATCCACTACCGAATTTTTCATATTTTTTCTGATCCAGTCTACTTCTCTTGCACTTCATTTCTCTTGAACGTTTTTCATTAGTTCATTCAAATCCTTCATTTTTGTTAAAGCTATATTTGTAATGCTGCTTCCAAATTGGTTCTTTGAAGGTCATCGAAAGGAAGCTCTGCCCGAGAAGTTGACAGTTCCAATGAATTATTACCCTGCCAAACAACATCATTAAAGAGAAACCATGATTCTCAGAGAGAAAACAACCCTGATGAGGGCTCAGAATCCAAGGATGGTCCTGAAGGGTCACCTGCTGCTGCTGATGAAGCTGCAGATAAACTGAGTGCAGATCTGTTTGATGGTAATGATGGCAGTCTTGCTTTGGTTGATAGTGCTGAAGTGGATGGTGATGATGCTATCTCATATCCTCACACGGTTAGTGAGACAACTACAACTGAGGGTGATAACTTGGCTCATTCTGGTAAAAAGCAGAAACTAATTTCTAGGGCAGAGCAGCCCACTGGACACAATAGCAGTGATCAGGATGAATTGAGGACACGGAATAGTGATAATAGTAGAGGGAGGTCTGGTAGCAGCAAAGATAATCAAAAACGTCTTGAATCTGGTGAAGAAGTTCTGCAAGATAGGCGGTCCAGACGAGTAAATGATGCAAGAAGGCATCATGACGGAGAAGACCGCAATTCTCGTCGGAAAGATGAGTACCTTCGAGACATCAAACCAGATGTGGAAAGATCACATTTGGCCTCCAGGAGTAGGGAAGATGGCCACCACCCTTATGCAAACAGAGACAGGGACATGCGTGGCAGAAGTTACGATAGGGTAAGAGATACAGAAATTTGGCAGAGGAGAGAAGAAAGTGTTCACAACAGACGAGCAAAAGAGGAAGATGTGAGGCTTGAACACAATGCTGAAATTGGTGCGAGGAATAGAAATAAGATGAGGCCACCCGTTGATCGGAATGATAGGGATGAAGATCCTCATGCGAGGAAACGGTTGGATGATGGTGACTGGAGGGGCTCTAGACCAAGAGAGCGTGGTGATGTTGTTCTGAATCGTCGTGAAAATATAGATGATTTGCATATGAAGAGAAAGAAGGATGAAGAGAACATGAGGAGAATGAAACCTGAGAATGAAGACTTAGTTCATGGACAACATGGTTATAGAGGAAGGGATGACCCAAACAGAAGGAAGAGAGAGCGGGATGATGGAATTGATCAGAAAAGAAGAGATGACAATGCTAGGATGAGGGAGAAGGCTGATGATCGTTATCATACGAAGCATAAAGAGGACAACTGGCGACAGAGAGAAAGAGAGGACAGGCACAGGCCTAAGCATGACAATACTGTGACCCTTCAGAGAGATGAAGGAAGGGGGTCTGGTCGGGGTGGACGGATTTTGGATGATAAGTTAGTCACTGGTGGTAGGAAACAGGATGAATCAAGATCTGCAGGATTAAGCAAAGAAGCGCAAGAGCGCAGCAGACAAAATGACCCTTTGAGGAGAGATCAAGGAGCAGAAGAAAATAACATGCAAAATAGAGGCCGTTCTGATATACATCCACGTGATGAAAATCCAAATAACAGTGAAAGGAACACTAGGCAAGAAAAACCAAATAATACTCATGACGGTAACCGTCTATCCAGCAATTCTGGTGCTCGCCAGGCGAGTAGAGATAGATACCGGGAAAGCACAAGAAAGGGCAGAAGTTCTGATATTAATGAACATGATCTTCCCAAATCGAGCAAGAGGAGACGTGAAGACCATGAAAGTCATCGTGGTGGGAAGGTATGAAATCCTTGCTGACTATAACTTCAGGAAGGTATACATGCATTAGAGGTTCAATTGATTAGATACCAGAACACTAGAATGCCATAGTTTTAAACTGATTGCTGCAGCATTTGGTTTTTAGCTGTGCAGATATTTTACCTACTGTTGTTACAAATGATCAAGTGCAACGTACTACAAGTTTTTGATAGTGTGTTAAGCTTGGATGCTTATTGATTAGGGTTTTTCCTTCTATACTGCCTATCCTGGTTCTTCCAAGAGAACAGTTGCATGATCACTATCTTTAGTGATAAGTTGATATGAGAACTTATCCTGTGTTCCCTTTGCACATAAGTGCACTCAGATGTTTAAACAAAATTTCAACTGTAAGTCTGTAAACATGATTGCATGCATCACCATGCAAAATTTCAACTCAAAATCAATACATGAGATGGAAAAAATAAGTAATTCATATGAACAGTGCATGTCTACACTTTGGTAATCAAGTATTTGTGTGTCCTGACATTTCAGTTGAAATCTGTAGGATTACTATCATGTTAGCATGGGACAGTTTTAGATATTTTTAATGCACATTTCAGTGCACTTTTGTGCAAAGGGAGCACAGTACACAACATTTTCCAACAAAAGAATATGTTATGAGCTTATCCAAGCAAGTTACTAAATTTGTCTCCTAATTGTTTTGCAGAGTACTTTTATCTTATTTTGCAAACTGTGTTACATTTCTTATATCTGAGTAGTGGGTACCTACGTTTTCTCATAGTGCATATGGCAAGTTGAGCCTGGTTATATTTTTGGTCTGCTTTAGCTTTATATTACTGGTTGAATGCCGGCATGGTGCATGGCAATGGATTCCATATAAGTCAACTCATGTTTTCTAAAAGGGAACACAAAATAAAATAAAATCTGTATGACATATTGCCTATGAGAAAATATGGTAAAGCATTTTGGGAAGTCACCTTGCTGCATGTGGGCTTATGTTTCAGCTATTTCTCAAACCCCTTGGATTAGTCACTCACTCGATACAAATGCAAATATAATGTTGTATAGGTTGATGTGAAAGGAGTGAGCGAGCAAGAAAATAGTAGGGATCATACTGTGTCCTCCAAAAAGGGTCAGAATTCACAACGTGAATCATTTGTGAAACAAGTGGAAGAAGATCCCATGTCAGATGATGAAAACCATGAGGATTCAAGAAGGGGTCGCTCTAAGTTGGAGCGGTGGACGAGCCACAAAGAGATAGACTATAGTAGTATCGATAATGAAAATGCACCAACATTTTCTTCCATCAAATCAGATGTTCAAGCTCCCACTGCTGATGAGTTAGGTAAATCTGAAGCAGTTGCAGCTGGCAATTCAGAACTCAAGAGCGGTGGCGATAATGGCCAAACATCTGAGAAGACCGCCGAAGAGCGTGATCGACATCTAGACACTGTTGAGAGGCTCAAGAGACGAAGTGAGCGTTTCAAACTTCCCATGCCTGGTGAGAAGGATGCACCGCAAAGCAAAAAGGTGGATACTGAAGTGCAACCTCCGCAAATCGAATCTGCTTCTGCTGATTTGGAAGTCAAGCCAGAGCGGCCAGCCCGCAAGAGGAGGTGGACTGGGAGCTAGCTTTGAGCTCATGGTCACTTGAAGAAATTACCTGTGGAATATCATGACGGATTGCATACTTCACACCATGTTTGTTCTGTTACAACTGGAAGTGGAATCCATGTATGATTTTGCTGTTTAATTTATACATGTACGTGTAACTTACAGAAATGTTTGATTTTTGGTTGGGGAACTGGATACTGTATTTTTTTTTTACCCATTCATTTCCCCTAATGATTCCGGTGGTCCAAATGTGGCGCCGGTGCCAGTGTGCCACCAAACTCAGATGGCTCCAAGCCTTTTATGGAAAGCAGCTGATTGGAGTTCCCTGACTTGGTAGGACTGGTGCTTCGACAACAGTTTCGTGGGTTCCAGGAGCTGCATTTGAAGAAGCTGGGATGCCATGCAAGCAAGCTTTTTCTTATGATGAACTGCCGGTGATCTGGAGGCACTTGATTATTGTATGATTCCTGTTGCCATCTGATGTTGGATGCAGTCATGCAGAAGCTACACCAAGTTACCGCTTCTTGTGCATGGAAGCAGGTCAGCTGAGGACTGCGAGGTAGATCTTTACGACCTGGGATGACTACCTACTGTATGCCATAGCATGTTGTACATTTTGATAAACCTACATTGACGTGCATATAGTTAGTTCATAGTATGCAGCATGACTGCAAGAGAGCTAGTGTAGAGCTGCATGGTATACTGAACATTTGGACGGATCAATAATGTATACATCGTAGGTAGTGAAGAGTAGGGTTGCTTGTCTAGTGGAATTTTGCTTGTTACGATGACCCAGATTGACTTGACTTAGATAATCCAAATTCGTTCATAAATTAGATCCATGTTCTATGCGGAAATGAATGATCAGCATCAGGTGCTCACACACGGGTCTGTACTAAATTGCATAAGCATAAACGTAAGCTTAAGATTGCAAAATTAGCACAACATTAGTACATAACTACAGGAAGATGGCTAGTCGGTCAATAGAAACCAAACAAAGTATTACATGATTACAGGAGGATGACCAAGCTTAAGTTTGCAAAATTAGTAGAGAATTACACAGGAGGATGGCTAGTCGGCCACAAACAAAATCCCAGGGATAGCCTCGGTTCGGTCATTTTTTGTTCGGGGTTTCAGGCGAGCGCGCGCGCAACCAATCCTTGCTCCCGCGCGGCACGTGCCACCAGCCACCACAGGCCCGCGCGCTGGGCCGCTGGCTCAGTCGCGCGAAAACCGCGGAAGCGTCTGCGCAAGCGCAACGGGGCCAATCGCCACGGTCGCCGTCCCGTGGTTCCGGCCGCATCCGGCCACGATTCCGCCTCATGCGCGCGCCTGTGGCTTTCCAAGGCGCACGGGCTCGGCACACGCCGGAGCTGACCTCCCACGAGGCGGCGCGCTCCTCCTCGTTTGCGGGGCGCGTCTGCCCGGAGCACGCCCGCGCACCACAAGTTGTTAAAATGTTAAACTTACGGGCGGGTTATGCGTAGTACGTCAGGATGGAGAAAGGGCGGCGTGTGGTGGCACGTGCCGGCGTAACGACGGCAACCCTCGTTTACGTTTTTCACACACACGCACGGGACGAGTAAGAGCTGCACAAACCTTATCCACCTTGGAAAACGGCTCACGCAGAAGCGCTTTTAACTTGCTTACAAGCTAATACCCCCAATCTCACAGGCGAAATTTCGGAAAGAATACTATGGGAAAACCAGCGATTCAGCAGCCTCCCGGAAGAGCCGAAAACGTTGCGCCGGCGCACCCAGTCGCCCGGGCCCCTTCCCACGGATTTGCAAAACTGCAAGTAGTGAGCGCAGAGCATTGACACCAACCACGCGCAAGACTCCAATATTGGCACACTGGTTTTCCCCCAAAACCTCGGGCACCCGCCGACCCGCCCACCCATGCACCGTAATCCGTTCGCTATTTTGTCACGGATTTGGAACCTCCTCGCCTGCATAAATACACCATGCGCCCAGCGTCGTCGTCTCGCCGTTCGTCCGCAACAAACCAAACCAAGAAAACCGAAACCACCTGCGATTCTGCACAACCCCGAGGATTCGAAGCGAGAGAGCGATGGCCCCGACCGCATCGATGCTGTTCCTGAGCTACCACCAGCTGCACAGGCCCGCCGCGGCAGCGGCGGCGCCAGCCAGCCGCAGGAAGGACGAGGAGGAGGGGAGTAATGGCGCTGCGGCCGGTGGTCGCGTCCGGGTCAGCCTGAGCAGCGCGCTGTCCCTCCTGTCGCGACGGAGGGAGGCAGCGCCGATGCCGGAGGCCGCGGCGAAGGCGGAGACCGGGCGTGGCGGTGGCGGTGGCGTCGCCGGCGAGGGTGAACCGGAGGCGGCGTCGCTGGAGCGCAGGTTCGAGGAGGCGGTCCAGCTCAGCTGCTGGTCTTCTTGAACATACAATTTGCTCTTGCAGCAATTGCATATATCCACATGTACATAGGTAGTGCTACTGCTGCTAATGTGCCAAGCACATGCACCTTTTTTCTTTTTCTTGTTTGCTATGATATTGCCGCTCTGTTCCTGGCTTCCTGCATGACTGCATCTGCATGTACATGGATGTATAATCGATTCCCCTTTCTTCTTTTTTTTCGTTCACGTGCTATCTTGTTCTTCACAAGTGCTCGGATCTGTAAACTGTATTCCTCAAGTGCTTGTACATGAGTTTGTCGACGATTTTGTAGCCTTGGTGCTGGCTCTCCTGGTCGATCCTCTGGCTTAAGAATCGCTCGAGTTAACGAACTCGTCCCTCGCAAAATCGAATGAGGGAGAGAGAGAGAGGGGCGAACACTTGATCGAATCGGCAAATAGCGGCTAATGGGCTTCTTGTCACTGAAAGAGCAGTGATTAGCCCACAAAACATTCAGGCCCAAAATTAGATGGACCTAAATTTAACTAAAAACCCACGCTATACATTGGACAGGCCGGAATCTAGGCCCATAAAAACGAGGCCTTACAAAAACCGGGGCCTACAACCGCAGGCCGCAGGGTAAATCATCGGGGTTGCCTTGTCCTGGTCCGTCTCGCCGATTCCCCCACATCCTCCGCCGCGCCGTCGCGCGCCCCGCCCGGAGCATCGAGTCGCCCCGCTCCTCCTCGGCTGCTCCTGGCGCTCGCCGCCAGCTCGCGCGGGGGACCATGAAGGTGGGTGAAGGGGGGCGCCTCTTCTGTTCTCTCCTCCGTTCTTCGGGTCGCGGTTTTTTTGGGGGTCTTATCTCTGGCTCTGCCGGCCATGTGCTTGACGTAATGCCTCGGTGGGTGACCTGTTGCAGATCGCGGTGGAGGGGTGCATGCACGGGGATCTGGACAAGGTCTACGACACGCTGCGTGAGCTCGAGAAGGCCGAGGGCGTCAAGATCGACCTCCTCCTCTGCTGCGGCGACTTCCAGGTGGGCAGGCCGCGGTTCGCCGTGTGCTTCTCGTTTTGCTGCCGTTCTCTTCCTTAATTGGCTTTCGGAATTGGTGCGATTCATACGGGAAAAGGTTCGGCAGTCTAGTTTTTTTGTTGAAAATAGCATTTAGTCTGCCGGCAGCTGATTGGAATTTGGGAGTAGTAGTTTCTTGTTTAGTTGGTGGTTTACTTCGACTGGTAGGACTGGCGAAAGTAGTGTTAATTCTCTTCTAATCAAATAAAATGTTGATATTCATACAGCTACTCGGCTACTCCAATGCATATGAAGATAAACTAAGCCATGTCTGTAAGATGAAGCACTTGTTTCTAATAATTTACTATGAATAAGTGCCAAAATGGCTATTAGCTAATCCCCGCTCAT
Organism: Oryza officinalis; assembly: GCA_008326285.1. Lineage (NCBI taxonomy): Eukaryota > Viridiplantae > Streptophyta > Magnoliopsida > Poales > Poaceae > Oryza > Oryza officinalis. The sequence continues at coordinate 49,507,517 of BDMV01000003.1, read as the reverse complement.
TGTTTGCTCAAGCTCTGCCAATGTCCGGCAGTATTCTGCTACATGTTAGGAACGAGAATGATTTACAGTGTCTTAATGTGGTGCAGGCTGTTAGGAACGAGAATGATTTACAATGTCTTAATGTCAAAGCAAACTTTCGTACCATGAATTCATTTTGGAAGTACTACTCAGGACAAGCTGTTGCCCCATACCCAACAATCTTCATAGGTGGAAACCATGAAGCATCCAATTATTTATGGGAACTGTGAGTCTTTTTCATATATGTTTGATGGACCTCTTGCAATACAAATTTGTGCTTTCTCTTTGCTCTGTGGACCTTAGGGTATATTCTCATCCACCTGATGACAATAATTATAACTGGCATTGAAGAAATTGGTCGGTCTGTATTGTATGCTTTTCCATAATGTATTTTATATTTTGGTTTTGAATTTCTGATTCAGATTATTCATGTCCAATGATCACTAGGAATGGCATGAAGTTCATTGTTGAATGAAATTGTTTTGAAATTAAAACTTTCTTTTGGATGATGAAATTACTACTCCCTCCGTTTCATATTATAAGTCAATTGACTTTTTTTTAGGCAAAGTTCTTTAGGTTTGACCAAGTTTATAGAAAATATTAGCAACATATACGACACCAAACTAGTTTCATTAAATTTAACATTGAATATATTTTGATACAATGTTTATTTTGTATGAAAATGTTGCTATATTTTGCTATAAACTTGGTCAAATCTAAAGAAGTTTGACTAAGAAAAAAGTCAAACGACTTATAATATGAAATGGAGGGGGTATTTTGTTTAGAAATATATATTAAGGGGATAAATTATCCTCATTATTGGCTTTATTGAGTTACACAATATATTTGACTGTAATTGTTCATACTATTGATGTACTACCTCCGTTTTAAATATATAACGTTGTTGACTTTTAATAAGACGAATGGTCAAACTCCATGTCCAAAAGTCAACATCGTCATACTTGACAAACAGAGGGAGTATCATTGTTGCTAATTTTAAAAATGTAACTCTGCTACTTTTTTGTGGTCAAATCTAATAGGTATTATGGAGGATGGGCAGCACCCAACATCTACTTTTTGGGGTTCGCCGGTGTTGTTAAGTTTGGAAACATTCGAATTGGTGGACTATCAGGAATATATAAGCAACAACATTATCACTTAGGCAAGTTTATCAATATTTTTCTTGGGATAACTTGTAATATTTTTCAATTTTTAGATCTAGAATATATATTGTTTAAAGAGTGGAAGCCTAAGGCAAAAATGTCCTAAACTGCAAAAGTAAACACCAATAAACTCTGAATAGTGTATTTTTAAACTTACTGCTTCTTATGCAGGGCACTATGAGAGGCCCCCATACAATGAAAGCACTATAAGGTCAGTGTACCATGTAAGACATTACGATGTTCTCAAGTTAATGCATGTGAAGGAGCCTCTAGATATATTCATGTCACATGATTGGCCTCTGGGCATTACTGAGTACGGAAACTGGCAGAAGCTTATTCGGGAGAAAAGATTCTTTGAAGAAGAGGTAATACCATCGTTTACACAACATTTTAGAGACTCTAGACATGGAAACTGTATTTTGTTCTAACTAGATATAACTATGACAATGATCACCAGCACTAACCATATGAAAACGCTTCAAAAGAGTAATTTTTTTTAGCTACGATACTGCATACTGTATTTTCAAACTAAACTAATGAGATTAACAATGGCTTCATAGATCATTTGAAAAAACAATGATTTCATAGGCTGGTCGGATCAACTTGGTCCACCGTTCATTCAAAGAATGGTTCCACAGTTTCATGGTTGTTAATGTGGTGAGACAATTTCAAAGGTCAGGACACGAGCAGTACCAAGTACCAACATATGTGATCATAAGCTATGTCTTGGTCCTTGCACTATTCTGCTAAACTAAAGTGGCCAGTGTGTGTGAACCTGGGTCACTTCATCCATATCAGTTGAATTAAAACGCTAATGGTATTCTTACATCCTTTCAATACACTTCTTAATGGGCATGGTGCAATGAGATTACATTGGCTGAGTCTGTTCCAAGCCTCCTTCTCTTCTGACACTGACTACCATTTCTGCTATCTGGCTCTGACTTTCACTCCGCTCTCCGACTGACTTCCACCTTGCTCTCATTCCAGCTGGAGATCTGCTCCTGAGTCCTGAGTCCAATCTCCATGTTCGCTTTTACCGTGGGCCTAGAAAACATCCTTATGGGGAAAACCAATCCGCATTACACCAAACCTTGTATGCTTACACTGTTTAGTGATAGCCTGACTATTATTGTGCGGTCATGCATAATGTTTAACTCCACTTTCTTACACAACACAAGTTTTATGCTTCCTTAACACATAATTTTCAGGATTGTATGTGCATCAGTATACCATTCTATTAATGATTTTATTTATTATTTCAGGTCAACAAGAGAACACTAGGCAGCGAACCAGCAGCAAGACTACTGCATAAACTAAAACCGCCATACTGGTTTTCAGCTCATCTTCATTGTAAGTTTCCAGCTGTTATCCAACATGGAGAGGATGGACCTACAACTAAGTTTCTTGCACTTGATAAATGCCTTCCTCGGCGGGGCTTTCTCCAGGTGCCCTTATTACCTTATCCAGGATTATTTTTTATCCTTGTAAATTAATTTTGCATTTTGCTGTACACATTTGTTTCTGAGGACTTGCCAATCCATTTTAGGTAATAGACATTCCATCCGGTCCAGGACCACATGAGATCCAATATGATGAAGAATGGCTTGCAATAACACGGAAATTCAACGGTGTTTTCCCCTTAACTCGGATGCCATTTACAATGCGGTCAGTGCTTAACTGCGAATAATGTCTTTGCTCGTAAGCATGCAACCAGTGTTCTGAAAATATTTAAAAATATTAAATCCAGAGTTTTTCAATTGTCTTGTTAACAGGGATGAACAGGTTGACACTCAAGATGACTTGCAATGGGTTAGGAACAAGTTAAATGCTAGAGGAGCTAAGCCTATTGATTTTGTCCAGACTGCCGCATCTCATGATCCTTCTTGTCAAGCATCCAATCCCTCCATAACAGGTGAGCTTTGATATTCACATTCTAACAGAAATATGCCACTTCTCTCAAAAGAAGTTTTTAGGTCAAATTGAGCACTACTCCATTAGTGTTGTGTTACATTTCAGTTCATTTCATTCAGTCAGTCGCTTTTGTAGAAAAAGTTGTAAACTACTAGAACAACAATTCCAACCATTTGCTAACAGTCTATCTGATAACTCCTAAAAAAAGTTTTGCTTTTTCTTTTGCAAGGAAAAAATGTTTTACTTAAATCTGACCCAACTTGGATCCGCATTTCTTGTTGATCTTCTGAATGTGTTTTAAGCTGCTCTCCTGTATTACACAGTTCATTGCAGGAATCCACAAACTGAGTCTTTTCTGCAGCTTCTAAATCTCCCGTATCTTCTGGACTCATCAAATTCTTATGGTATGTAATGTCTCTGATAAATGCTTATGGTTATACTACTATCATTTCTGTTAATATGCAACTCTGGATTTGGTAAGCATGGAGCCTAGAACTGGTAAAACTTTGGCTATGGTCTATGGACTATGGTTGGTTCAGCGGGTCTGAGCTAGCTATTCTATAAATATAATCAATACTTCTTTTAAGCAGACAATCAACACTCCGACATTGATTTTACATTGGTTATACTTAGGGAAAAGTATGTTATATACCACCCAAATTTTTCTTCAGATATATGCTTAGTGGTAGGTTCTGAGCATTCAACCTTTTGTTGACAGGGGTTGGTAGGAATGAGTCAAGCTCCCAGACAGGACAACCACTTGATAGTGACGACATAGAGCTCCCTGACGATGAAGATGATCTGGCGGACGATGATGACTGAAGAACTGAAAGCCTGATAGTACATTACATTACCTCTGTAGGGAACGGGCTAGGGAACTGACCTGTAGAAAGTACAATTTACGCTGCTTACGTGTAGAAGAATTGAACGGGATGTGTACACGAATGTTCTTTCATTGCGTGGATTAACTTGATTTGCAGGCTAGGTGATGAATCATTTTTTTTTTGAACCAGAAAATTCATTACTCATGATCCGAGATATCTTTGGCAACCAAACACGGATACAAACTGGAATATCAACCATTATTGGTTCAGACTGAACTGAGCAAACAGACCCAAGCTGAGCTAACACATGAGCTACTCTGTTACATTCTCTAGGCATATGGCTAACCTGAAAATTGACAAATTTTGTCTCCAACAACTGTTTCAGTTCCAGTGCCAAGCCACCAGTTAGAGAGATCATAATCTGTAGAAATCACTTCTTGTTTTACCATTGCCGCATCAGTTTCCAGGGAAACTCTCCCAATACCTAGCTCTACCGCCGCCTCAACTCCATACACAGACGCTATGGGTAAAGCCTGAAAGGCACTAGAAACATGCCGGAGACATTCTCTGCCTGCTTGTACAATGTCTCCATCCGAATCCCGGATGACAGAGCCCCATCCACCCGCTTGCTTCTCTTGTGAAAATGCCCCATCACAGTTTAACTTCAAAGTACCAAAGAATCATTGGTGTTGCTTTCCATGGGTCCCTTTTGTTTTTGCTCTGACAACACAAGTACATAATACACCTCACATCAACAACCGCCACACATGCTGAGGCTCACAGAGTTGCATAAATTATATATAAATTTTATAGAATCCTTCAGAAATTCAGCTTTGTAGGAATTGGGGGGAAAATCCTTGATCTCAAGGAGATTACGAGTGTATGAGCATGTTTGGGAGAGCTTTTGGTAGCTGTAGTTTCTTTTAAAATCAAAAACTTCTCAAACAATATAGTTTTTCATATAGGTTCTAAGAAGCTATAGTTATAAAATTCAAAAAATAAACTAAAAACCAGAAGTTTAAAAAAATCTAGCTTCTTCAAATTCTCATAAGGCTAGATCCTCAAACAGGCCCTATGACTCATGTCGACGGTCGAAAGCCCAATTGTTATTTGTAAATGGGCCGCGCGAGGTCGCTGAAACGCATGGCCCATCGACTTCGCCCCACCCCCCTCCACTACACCACCACCGCGCCGCACCCGCGCCGCCGTCACGGAGGAGAGGAGAGGAGGGAGACGAGACGAGACGAGACGAGGGATTTTTCTTTCCCAACCCCCGAAATTCCAAAACCCCAAACCCTCCCTTCTCCGTCTCCGTCTCCGTCTCCGTCTCCGGTTGGCGCGGCAATGGCGGCGGAGGACAACCCGGGGTACGCCCTGCGCGCGACGCTGACGGGCCACCGCCGCGCCGTGTCCGCCGTCAAGTTCTCCCCCGACGGCCGCCTCCTCGCGTCGGCCTCCGCCGACAAGCTCCTCCGCGTCTGGAACTCCTCCGACCTCACCACCCCCGTCGCGGAGCTCGCGGGCCACGGCGAGGGTGTCTCCGACCTCGCCTTCTCCCCCGACGGCCGCCTCATCGCCTCCGCCTCCGACGACCGCACCGTCCGCATCTGGGACCTCGGCGACGGCGGCGGCGGCGAGCCCCGCCTCATGAAGACGCTCTCCGGCCACACCAACTACGCCTTCTGCGTTGCCTTCAGCCCCCACGGGAACATGCTCGCCTCGGGCTCCTTCGACGAGACGGTCCGCGTCTGGGAGGTCAGGTCCGGGAGGTGCCTCCGCGTGCTCCCGGCGCACTCCGAGCCCGTCACCTCCGTCGACTTCAACCGCGACGGCGCCATGATCGTGTCAGGGAGCTACGACGGCCTCTGCCGCATATGGGACTCCGCCACCGGCCACTGCATCAAGACGCTCATCGACGACGAGAGCCCGCCGGTCTCCTTCGCCAAGTTCTCGCCCAATGGGAAGTTCGTGCTTGCCGCCACGCTTGATAGCAAGCTGGTGAGTTTGTTCAAAAACTGTTCCCTCAACTTGCGGCGTATGTGGAAATTTGCATGTGTTATGTGATTTTGTGAATGTATTTATTCTGTGCTTGATTAGAATGCGAAACTTAAAATTAGTAGCTGTCCTAGGATTGGAATGCTAGAGCAATTATTTTGTCCTAGATCGCAAACCAATGCGGTACATTGTGCCAGAGTAGATTGACTGGAAACTAAGGGCTTGGTGTTGCCAGGTTGTCCAGTGAGGATGCTGCCAATGAAGGCATTATGGGGGTAATTATAGGATCTGTGTTTACTAGTTATGTCAGTTACCCTTGTCGGTGTCATGTCTGACTTGTTGGGGGTTAAGACGGTAATTCTCATCTTAAATTTCCTTTTATGTTGCAAGGCTTATGGCATATGCTTAAATTCGAAATCTCAGATGTTAAGATTATATCGTCTTGCATTATGTTGACCTTTGGATTGAATGAGTTGTTTGGATCCTTTGAGATGCCAACAATGTGACCCAAGCTTAATTAGATATTACAGGGACAATGTGTTGCCAATGTTGGGAGCTCTGGGGTTGATAGCAGTATGCTGGTATTGGTGGATTTTCAAAGTGAGAGTGCTGTAATAGAAGACCTTAGGGGGTATTTATTTGAATCATTGTTCACTAGTTACACTGGGTACCTTTGTCGGTGCGGACTTGGTGGGGTTTAAGATGGTACTTCTGATCTTATCAATCCCTTTCTGTCGAACCGCTTATGCCTTCTGCTAATATCAGTCATATATTGATGCCCAACATTTAAACCCCTTTATGCTATGTCTAGCCTTGGAAGTATATGATGCTTTTTGGGATCCCTTAGGTGCCACCAAGGTTATCTGAACTTGAGACCATGTTACCATGTTGAATCCCTACATCCTAGCTCTTGGAAAAAGTTGGTCATATGGAAATGAAATGTCCTTGTAAACTTGTAATGCTACAAGGGCATCTCTCAAGGAGACAGAAGGATTAACACAATAGATTTAAGTATTTAAGAGCCTCACTGCCACAACATGCACACGTGATCTTGCAGTTGTGTAGATGCATGTTATCTATATATAGTTATGATACTTGCTATGCTTTAGTAGACTGGTATGTCATTAAAGAAAAGATGACTTTTCAGTAGTTTTTCAAACTGCAATATTGTTTAGTGTTGTGTGCAATCTTGAGGTAGTGCTAGTGAACCTGGAAACCTAGAAATCCACTTGCTTTCGCAACTAAACAATCTTGTGCTGGTTAAGGAAGTGCTAGATGGGTTTATCTTTGGGAATATAGTTTTGCTGGTTGTTTTACAGTATAATAAGGTGAGAAAACTGGGGCATTAATGAATAGCTTAATAAGGGTCATTGGCACCCCAGTTTTTCTGTGTTTGAAACAAACAATTAATAAGAGGCCAAATCAAAATATTTAGTTAACTTGAGATATTATCATAAAGCTCAGGAGTGTTTTTTTCATATATATTGAATTATAAATATGTACAACAACTATGACATAGCAGTTAGCAGTGACTGGAGCTGAAAATGCCATATGGGTTTCCTCATGATGCAGAGGTTGGGTATTGAGCTCTTACCATGATATTAGGATGGCTAGAATGCATTCAGTATGCAATAGACAAATTGTGATGATTTTATCTAATTAATATCTTGTTCTGTGCTGTAATATTGTAAAAGACAAGTATAAATGCTTGCTTGGTACATTCTCAAATTCCAACACTTATACAGGTACTTTGATAATATTAGCCATTTTGCAGTTACTGTGAATTGGAATTATTGTTATTCTTATGCAACACTGTGTATCTATACTGAAACATAGTTGTTTCTTAAAATATGATGTTCAACATCTTCCTGCATTAGAAAATATTTCATGGAGCTGATTTTTTTTCTGGTGCTTATTTATTTGGGAGCCTCCCTTGAGGATCCAGTCCCAGTGTTTGATCATGGTTGGAGCAATTTATCAGTTATCATACTGAACATTGTCTATGTCTTCAGTTCCCCACTTGGTCCGCTTGGTGTTTTAATTTGTTAAATGATTTACAGTATACTAGGTCCTTCCAGGAATCTTAACAACCTCCATTAATGCTGGAGACAATCCTGACAGTCTGATAGTATCCACAGTTTCTAGGGACAGTCCTTGGTACCATTTCTCAAGAAATTGGCATTGGCCTATCAGCAAGGGTACTGCACCCAGCAGATCCTAAAAATAATATCTCCACATTGTTTTAAGAGGTTAAATTATAGTGCCATTTAGCAAAGCACATTGCTCTTGGGCCTTGGCTGTGTACAATTATACTCTATGCGCTACCTAACTCAGTAGAGTCCTTTGTGTACAACTGAACATTATGTAGTGATTCTGTGACACCAATCCCAACCTCACCAAACCATTTTCTGTGCAACTGAATAGATTTATGTAGTGCACCGATACGTTAAAGCTGCTGCCTTCTGGAGGTTTTTTACCTGACACATCAGAATTGATTTTTTTATGTATGTTCAGGTGCCTACAGCCTACTTACATGTACTTTGTGTCACAAGAGCACTTCTCACATAATGTTTATTTATGCAGAGGCTCTGGAATTTCTCAGCTGGGAAATTTCTCAAGACATATACTGGCCATGTGAATACAAAATACTGTATTCCAGCAGCATTTTCAATCACCAATGGCAAGTATATCGTCAGTGGCTCGGAGGACAAGTGTGTCTACATATGGGATCTTCAGTCAAGAAAGATTTTGCAGAAATTGGAAGGTCATACTGACACAGTCATCGCCGTGTCATGCCACCCCAATGAAAACATGATTGCATCGGGAGGACTTGACGGCGATAAGACGGTGAAAGTATGGGTCCAAAAGGAGGAAGATCAGATGGAAGTCTAAGTGAGTTCTTATTGTCTCGACTATCATGTAACCTGACTGGTGATGGTTGGTAAGCTACTTAGCTTCCGGACTAATTATAGATTGGTGCGGTGGGGAATGTAATTGGATGTTGCTTTATCAGCTTTGCTCCTGGCTTCCTGGGTTGTGTTCTGTAGAACTCTTAATTAATTGGGATGGACGGATGGTTGTAACAAAGCCTGGGCATAAAGAATTCTTAAACTTTTCTATGTGAAGTTACTATGCCTATGAATGTGCAAAATAAATTGTTCATAGGAGTACTATGTTTTGGGCTGTTGCTTGTTGGGTACTTGGGCTTTGTTTGCTTTGCATTTTGAGTAGCCTTGGTTGGGCTTACATATGATATATGCTACCATTCTATTCGGCGTGCATCTTGACTACCACATTTTCATGCATGGTAAGATTTACAGTTGGGCTGAATCATCTCTCTACAGTTGGGCTGAATCATCTCTCTGAATAATGGAGTAGCTCTCGCTAAAAGAAATAAAAGAACAACGGACCATCTGCTGGGAATCTGGGATTGGGCATACCTGATCACTTTCAGTGAAACAGATGCACAATATTCAAATATAATTTGCATTGTTATCCTGCCTTTGGCTACTTATTTGGTGAATAACCAGATTTTTCCTCATTTTTCCTGGCAGGTTGAAGGACTCCCTTCTACATCGAGCTTACCATCTTACCATGCTCAGACATCACTTCGTCCACTTCATATAATGGTAGTACAAGGACATCATAAAAATATGCTGCGTTGCTATTACTAACTCGGTAAACTGTCATGCTACGTCTTCTTTTGCCGGCTTGCGGATTAGCAGTCTCATGAATTCAGATCAGCTGTGTATGGTTGTTCCTGAACACCAACAGTGTGCTGCTCTCTTTTCTGTGCCATTTCATTGGGCACCTAGGAATGAATGACTCCATCATTTTTGAGACATTGAAGCATGGATTGGCCTTATTATTGACAGCAACTGGATGATGGTCCATAGGGGAAGGGAGGCATGGGGCCTTTCAGATAACTAGATAAGATGTGGTCTGTCCATCTCCCTCTAGCAAAAGCTGTCCTTTCTGCCCCCTTCAAAAAAAATTTCTGCTTTGCATCTACTAGGCACCAACACACTGGAAAGCTATTGGTCACCTTCAAATCACTTTCATCCTGCCTTTGCATTGCCATCTTTTATTTGGTCCCTATTCTATTTCCTTCTCTCTCTGTTTTTGTGCTGTTTCCTTTGGTCACTCGTGACTCTGTGCTCTGCATGTGTTATGTGGTGATCTCCCGAGTGAACAACGTGGAAAACGTTGTTGAGCATGGTCATAGTCTCATAGAACTGTCCTCCAGTAAAGTTGAGATTGTTTGCTCTGAATACTCACCTCTCCTGGTTTCAGGGCAATATGTGTGTAATAAGTAGCAACCTGAGTACAAGAAAAACATGATATGGGACTAATGCTATACTGAATTATTGACACTCCTATACCCTCGATCAACATTCATTATACATCGAGGTCTCTTTCTGGCCAACTTTGTTAGGTTAATCCTTTGTTGATTGGCATTAGTTTCTGTAGCATTGCCTTGTAGGAGGTCTAATCATGGGTCCTTCGTGCTGCTGTGTTTTTATGCTGCTGTCTGCATGTGATTATTGTTGACGTGCCATTCTTGTAGATCAGGGATCCAGCCATATATTGCTGAGGCATTCTTGGGTTTGTCGTGATGCTTATTGGTGGCGCTAATTGCTTTCCTAGTCTTTTAAGCATACTTTTTGTTCTTGCAAGCAACGGCGATTGGCATTGCTTAGCTAACCATGCATGTGCTACATACAAAACTAATGGAGTAATCAACACTACCAATCCTTTGTTACTTAAAATACCGATTAACAGTTATCAATCACCATGTGCCATAAGACTCGTGCGCATCCATTGGATGTTTATTTATTTATTTGTGTTTCCCAGTGTATTTGATCTGTCACATCTTGTAGGTTTTTTAAAGAAAAATCCAGCTTGAATATTTCATCGATTTACAGATCTAGTATAGTTTTTATTGGCAAATATAAGAAAACAGGTCTTCAATAGCGATTAAAAAAACACTAGAATACTTGAGCTATTATACTGATATGTTTCTTTAAAATCTGCATTGTGGACTATTATACAAAATTAATGCCGTTTTGGGGCTCTACTTCAAATGAAGGATCTCCCAAGGTTTCGGCGAAATTCCTTCTTTTTCCCCAATAAGCTCTTGGCCATATGTCATATGCATGGGAATCAACTGGCAGTACATAAGTACATTTTTTTAATGATGTAAAAAAGGACAGTTCCAATGCAAGTAAGTTGCTTAATAAAGCATCTCTGATGCTTCACTTGCTGTCCTGGCTTGCAATTTGGGCACTTGCATTGGAGCTAGGGGCATATTCATGAGATATACCACTGTTTCTACTTGCCTCCGAAGAACCCTGAACAGACAACACAGGGTCATCTGGATCTGTTTCAGAGGAAAGGTATACAGGGCCTCATGACATTTGGTCATGAAATGAACAGCATAGTTGGCCTTCTCACTTTGAAATCTGTACAGCTCTCCATTGTCAATTTGCTGTTTCAGAACAGTTTGATCTTTGACGTGCTAGCAAGGAGCAACCTCTGAGCTCCAGATAGGCCGATGCGTGGAGCTCAGGTTATTGTCCACTAATGCACACTGCACGGCATCATCTAGCATTATAATATTTTAATCAGGGGCATTATAAATTTATAATATCCTCTAGTGGCGAGCTATCAGATGTGAAATGCAGTTTTTTTTTTCCTTTAGCAGCATGAGATCTATCGTCATCCTCCAAGTAGGCTCCAACTGGACCGGCCATATCTATTTCATAATTTCAGTGATGTATTAGTGATACTGATGTCACTCAACTAGTGTAAATTGCCGTGTTGGTTTTATTATGAGTTTGACATTAACCCACAGTAATTTTGGGCATGCTTGATGGCTACAGTTTCGCTTCCAAGCCTATATGGCCGAAACAAAAATAAATAAATTAGGGTAAAACTAGTGTTTTCACTATTAACGGTCCAAAAGTCGAGGCCGAGTTTTTTTTCTTCTAAAATTAAAAACTGGTATAAGCCGTGGCTCAAATACATGGTCCTTTAAATTGAAACTTGTGATTACCGGTGAGAGTAAGGATGGATCTTCCTTTCCTTGCAGTTTTGACTTTTGAGCATACGAGAGCCATAGCCAAAAATTGAATCTTAAAATCTAATTTTGGGTTTTTGTTTGTCAAAGTCTATTTTCTAGCATGGACTTTTAAAATGCTAATAGCAAAGATATAAAAGTTACCAATAAATTATGTTTTTGTTGCTTTTTTATTATTGCATGGCTGCCATAGCACAAACAATTAGAGTTGATCTAGGAATATATTCAGTTCAAAAACGTATCGTAAAAAAAATCATGTATCAAAAGCGGATGGATTATTTACTTGATTATAGTAAATAATTATATTATATACTATACATCTAATATATAGTTTAGAATAAGTTGTCTAAATAATGTTGTAGAAATTAAGATTTTTGATAAACACATTTTTAGAAACGTGTAGCAAATAATTCAGAATTTTTTTAATAAGTGGATGTGCATAGGAGTGTGTTAACGTCAAAATTTGGTAAGCCCTGAAGTCATCATCGGTCTAAAGTCAGTATCGGCTTTAGAGTCCTGAAATCGGCCGATGAGAATTATCAAGTCACCAGCAGTTGAATTCTGGATGGATTCGGTTAAAGAAATTAATCAATTAAAGGAAGTTTATTCAAAAGAAACTGAGTTCCAGGATGATGCAGCATGACAAGTTATCTATTAATTAGGCAGAATCAGTTAATTTTTTTTTTAGGAAAGATTGTTTAAAGTCCGAATAGGTCTTGTATCTTTTACTTTATCTTTAGAAAAGTTTGTGTCTTCTCCAATAAGGACCAGTATCTACTCATGGGTATAAATATGTACACCCGGGGTCTATGTAAGATATCTCTCGATCAATACAATTCCTCTCGGCCCATTGCCACCCTCCTTCCCGAGATTTTATTTATCAACCGGCGAAACTTGGCACCTGACACGGGGTTGCATTGGCTTTCGATCTCCGGCGAAGGGGTAAGTCCTACGTTTCGTCGGCCCTGGCAATTGTATCGGCTACATTGGTGTTGTTCAAGGTTGTATCGCTTCGACCTCTTGGATCACTCTGGTTCGGTTGATATATTTGTGTACGTATTTATCATATATCTTAGTTAATCTAAGTCGATTATTCGATTTACTTGTATCAGTCAGATCTTTTATAGGGTTTTGCCGGTATCGGCTAAATTGTTTTGTCGATCTATATTAGCTAAGATATCTACCACCCTGAAAATCAGTCGAAGGCTTAATTGTCTAAATATTATGTTTCTTTTCATACTTTGCGCTGCATCAGCCCTAGTCATGCTTAGAACCATAATCTCTAACTTGCTTTTCGATTGCCAATAAGGGTTTTATCGGGGTTTCAGCCGATGAGTTATCTGGACGTTGCATCGGCTCACAAGGATTACATACAAGTTGGATTTAGCCTATGACAACAAAGGTTTCGTTGATTATCTAATCGTTTGGATTTAATGTCATCGGACCTCCAGCCGATGTATGCTTTAACCTTCGGATCAGCGCTTATTCGATCATATCACTATTAGCCGATTGGTTTCTATTGGATTATATTATTGTTTTATTGCATTATCATCAGTCGATTGCCTTTATATCATTATTTATATCAAGTGTCAAAATTTACATTGGATATATAACCGATTGTTTAAAACCCTATCGACATTGGCTAGTATCGGCATCGGCTGGAATTACTCCATCGGCTTATCAGCTGATCGGCTCTTTGATCTGCTGTGTATATATCTTGTCAGTTACAGGATCAAACTAACTGATACGCTCGCATCTCATCAATTTTAGAATTTGCACTGGAATTAAGCAGATTTTTCAAGGCTTCGTGTGCCACACGTAAGATCTACGTCAATATATCTTTTGACATGCTCGACGAGATGGATTTTGCATCAACAGAGTGCTAGAGCATGGGATGCCACGCCAAGCCCCTCCGAGCAATACTCCGAAGTAGATCAGTACCAGATCTAGTAGTTAATCGGTACCAACACGATACTCTTCGGTACGTGACTGATATATGTCAATACCAGACTGATACTAGTACATGTGTCAATACCATATCGATGCCTAGATATCAGATCGATACTCATCAGTACCAAGCTGATATATGTCGATATCATACTAATGCCTAGCCCAATAATTTATCAGGTATCAGGCCTAGTACATGCAAATCCATCCTCCAGCGCCTGCTCTTGTTTTCTACAGTCCACACTCTTGGTTCCCCTCTCCTCTTGGTCCAGGGGGCCATTCGTCATTGCTGCCTTTTGTTTCGCTAGCTTGACTCAATCGCTAGTCCACGCCCGCTTCTTGACACCTCCAACACAGCGCTCCCCGAGCTCCCCTAGTCAATGTGACCTCACACTGCGCGTCGAACCTTCTCACGCTCAGATTCCTGGAGGAGGAGCAGGAAGGGGAGGGCGCCTACGTCGCACTGCAGTGGACCGGACACCATTGGGGGAGGAGGGATTTGCACCGTGATCTCACTAGCGGCGTTTGAGGAGAGGACGCCTTTCTTGCCGCCGTTCAACTCGTCCCCTTGCCTCTCCAACCATGTTACCAGTACTATATTAACCCAATAATATACTACCTCCGTTCCAAAATACTCGTCGTTTTGTGATTTTGTTTGTAAGATCATTTATCTTATTCAAAAAATTATGGAATTATTATTTATTTTTTTTGCGACTTGTTTTATTATCAAAAATACTTTAAGTATGTATAATTTTTTTTTATATTTACATTAATTTTTCAAATAAAACAAATGGTCAAACGTTACGAGAAAAAAGTCAAAACGATCACTAATATGGAAGAAATTACTGTATAATTTGTGATGCGTGTGCACGGATTACAAAGACGTATGGTTTGCACTTTGCATTGTGCAACGAGGAACAGGTAACAACAACCCGGACATCTAACCCATCAGGATCCACGACAGTGCTACTCCTACATCAGTCGCTTATTACATCTCGTAGGCCCCGGCTATGTTTGTGTTTAGTTCACAAAAAAATTTTTCCAACTTTTAACTTTTCCGTCACATCAAATGTTTGGACATATGTATGGAGCATCAAATGTGGACGAAAAAAAAATCAATTGCACAGTTCGACTGTAAATTGCGAGATGAATCTTTTGAGCCTAATTACACCATGATTAGCCATAAGTGCTACAGTAATCCACATGTGCTAATGATGGCTTAATTAGGCTCAAAAAATTCGTCTCGCAGTTTACAATCGGAATCTGTAATTTGTTTTGTTATTAGTTGACGTTTAATACTTCAAATGTGTGTCCGTATATCTGATGTGTTGTTTTTAAAAAAAAATTTTGCATCTAAACACGGCGTTCTGTATCACATTGATTGTTCGTGGGCTGCCCTTGACTAAGGATGCCAAATTGCCAACCAGCCAGCAGCAGCTACAGTGACCCATCCTGTCGTGGTCATGCGCCCTGTTCCCCGGTTTTGATGAGCGTACCCATCACAGGGCACTGAGTTTAACTTTTTGATTTTGAAGCCAACACTGCTCATCACCGGTTTATCAAAAACCGATAAAAACCAATGACTTTGATCAACTGTCGTATGAAAACCGACTAATACTAATCGGTTTTCATAAACCGAGACCTAGTGGTTTTACGAAAGCCGATCGGTTTTCATGAAATTGCATTGGTTTTGTGAACCAGCACAGCGGAGCTTGGGAGGGGGGTGCATTAAGATTAGCGGTCCTAGCTCCCTGTCAACCAGCCCTCTGTCGTCCAATTAAGCAGTTTTGGCCCGAGACAGTACAGGTCCCCAGCTAACTATTTCACTAGATGAATTGACCTTAAAAAACTCTTTAAAAACTGATGATTTGTTAGGTAACCCCGTAGCCATTATTTCAACATTTTTATGCCAAATAAAGAGAAATATTAGAAAAGAAGAGTTTGTCTTTCAGCCAACAGCTTATAATAGCCACCGTTGTGAACGCCGTAGCTGGTGCCTCCAATTTATAGGCTTTGAAGAGGGGATTAGGGGAGGGAATGTGTTTTAGGCCTGGTTTGAACTAAATGTCAATTATTTAAGAAGAAGAACCCATGTTCTTCACATAAACAACCCTAAGGCTCAATGCAATATATTGAGCATTTCTGTAAATCCCCTCTGTCACATTTTTTTCCTCTGAACGTCGGTAAGGCAAGTAGGGGCTTGGTCCCTCCTTAATCTCAGAGTTATTTCTAATAATTATAGTTAGATGTTGGATGAATTATAACCCTAGCCATCTATTATGGCGGATAAATTTCTCTTTCCGTCACTGCCTAGGTCTTAAAATGCTAATCTTAGGTTGCATTCTCGAGAGGGATAAAGAGAGAAAAAGTATCTCGTTTTCCAAAAAAGTTATTTTAAAATTTATGTTAATCCAATTTTTAAGTTTAAAATAATTATACTTGATTAATGATACGCTAATGACTCATCAATTTTACTTATATTATCGATTTTCACCCTTCCCCTCCTCTTAAATATTCACTCGCTTGAATTATTGCATATTATGGATACACTGTGAATCTCAGCTACAGGGCTGCAGGGTAAAATTGTGGTACAGGTCCTACCGGCGAATCATCGAGAGAGATTTATCATATCAACTTAGCATCACGTTTCGTGTTATATTTAAATGTGTCTAGTTCTGAAGGAGCTCTCACCATTAATCTAATCGTACTCAAGACGCTGTGCAAGAGTCTGCCCAAACTCTCTCCATCCACGGTATACCAAAGCTTAATTAAGGCCTTAAAATATTCAGAGTACAAAGCTTCTCACTGTCTGTAACAATGGTTCCTGCTGATGGATGAGGACGAAACTGACTTTATATATAACAATTATTAGTGGGCACAAATGAATAACTTAAATATTAGAAAGTTGAGAAATTTGATTTGAAAATGTTATCTAAGTAATGCTAATGAAAAAAGTTTTCTGAGAAATCGTATGGGCTTGAAAAATGTGCCCTTGACAATCCATAATTCATAAACCAAAAATATTCTTATATTACCATTAATTCTTTTAATTTCGTAAAGGAGAAAATTCACATTATGTCATCATTAGAAACGGTTTTCTCACCAAAATAAGGCTATCCGCAATTAGAATTCGATAAAATGTCACTCTCAAATAGAGGCAACACACTAGAATGCTATTTCTTCTCAATTTAATGAATTTTGCAATGTTTTCCTTGCTGACCTGACCAAAATACCCATTTGGATCCCATCTCTTCCTATCTCCTCTCTCACTGTCTCACTCGCTCTACAGCCACCACCATTGCTGCCCCGGACGGCTCCTCGTCTTTCTCCTCCATCATGCCATCCATCTCCCATGTTGCTCGTGCTCGCTTGGCATTGCATTCCAAGCATAGAGTAGGCGGCTAACGTTTGATGACGTGCCGGCTCTTATCCAAGCTGCACCGGGAGGAGATTGAGATCATAGATGACGATGATCATGAGTGTCGCACGGCTCAGGAGCAGTGCCATCACGTGCATTGAGCTGTTACGTGCGTGCATGCAGACGAAGAGCTCGGCGGTGGCCGACAGAGAGCACGAGCTGAACGACGCAACCCCTGACAACGGCAAAGAATTCCAAGTAGCGTGCAGGCATGGAGTTGGTTGTTGGCAACGCGCCAATGGTGTGTAGGGATAAATGACCGTGGTGTGTAGCTGGAAGGAGCCACAGATAGTTTCGCTGCTTGGCCAGTAGGCTCGCATGATATCATTGGCCATCGTGTCGTCCACGGATGGTTCCTGCGCTCAGCCGGCAGGCCCGCACGCTCGTCGTCATGAGCCACCAGGCCGTCTTCCCTAACCTGCATCGACATCGAAGCCGATGGGCTGGACAGAGTCCTTGCTCGCATTGTCGAGGAGGCAGCAAGGAGGGGGCACGGCAGTGCGCCATCCCTTGATCGCTCTTCCCATTCTACTTGATCTAATCAAGGGTATTTATATCTATTCGCTATGTAAGACATGAAAAAAAATCACATAGAGGAGGAAAGGCATTTTAGTGTATTGCCCTCACTTGAGTGACATTTTAGCGAATCTCAATTATGAGATAATATTTTAACCAAACCTGTTTCTGACGATAACATATCAATTTTCTCGCCGCAGAGAAATCCAGGCCGCACTCTTGTGGTGTATGGACGTGCACGTCTTCTTTATGATCGCAAGAAGAAAGAACTTTCACATTAATTCCGAGCAATGAAACTGGTTTTAGCTATTCGTTTAGACTTTTGCCAAGTGTTCTAGCCAAATGAACAAATAGCAATAAAGCCGGGACCAACCCAAACAGTTTACTCCTCCACGCAGTACAGTCGTCGCCACTGCACTGCGTCTGCATCGGCATGCGACGAGATCACCAATTAATTGCTCGATCAATCGATCAGGTACTCATGCGATAACCCGTCGCAGGGCGAACCGCTGCACGACACGATCCATCACGTCTGGGCTCGCCTGTCAACCACGTACGTAACTCACGCAGCGGCAGCAGCTGATCGCGAATGGGGTCGACGTCGATCTCGCGGTCCCGATCGATCGTTTTCTTGATCTTAATTAGCTGCATATATTGATTGCTGATGTTAACGTTCACCGTACGTCAATTAACATCCAGAATTTAATTAGAGATGATATTTGCTATAAAAATCCTATTTCATTTTTCTCCTAATTATATAGAATATTAGATCAATCGCCGATGAGCCTAGACAACCGCTCGGGGTTACGGGATGTGGATCCGCCATCATCATGAATCGATCGATTGAGATGCTTACGAGACAGTTGCTTCGTTTTAACATATGTTACTTGCTGTGGTTAGGGCTCTTTTGGAACCTAGAAATTTTAGAAATCTTGCAAATATAAAATTGATTTATATGCTAATACAAAAAAAAACATTGTGTTTTGAAAAGGAGCCCTAGTATGTGTTTTGGTTGTATGTTGTTGCATGGACCTTTTCTTCATATTCGCTGTCATTGCAACCGTGGATATACTTAGTGCTTCCTTCAGATCGTAGTCATGTTGGCATTGGCCTCTTCCACAAGAGCGGCGCCCTTGCCACCCTTCCCCTTCCCCTTCCCCAACCCGACAACGCCTCTGTCTCCGACAACACTATCTGGTCAAGCGCCACCACGACAGCTATGGCGAGCGACTAGCCACCGTCGGTGTTGGGTTGCACCGCTAGCCGGAACACGTTCGTGCCTACCGCCTCCTTGGGCCGGACCTCTACCATCTTCACCTAGTATGATGTCACCACGGGAACACTGAACACAAGACACCAGTATGCCTCGCTGATAAACATGAACACAAGACACCGGTATGCCTCGCCGATAAACACGAGCCACTGCTTCTCCTAAAGGCTTAGCCTCTTTTGGCGGATGGTGAAGGAATAGCACCATGAGGTCTGTCTACCTGGGCCCCCTCTTCTCAATTCTAACGGTGGCAAGCTAGACATGAAGGAGCTAGCGAGTCACACAGACCGTGGCTGCCGAAGCACGAGACGCCACCGTCAGCATAGGCGACGAGACCTGGTATCGCCAAGTATAGTCGGTACCGATGGATATCAGTTTGGTGCCCATCGGTACCAGTTCTAGCATAGGCAAACACACGGACATGGGGGTACACTTGTACCCTAAATTTTTTTTACAGAGAACCCATCATATAGTGTAACGCCCGTTTTGTCGCGGCGTTAGCGAGAAAACTAATCTCTAAAAACCCTATTTGCAAAAATTTTGTTCTTCAGTCAAGTCTTGTTGTGTGCCTGGGTCTCGTGTTTCCCCTCTCGTCTCAATCCTGGAGAAAACCGCGAAATCGGATTTCGAATCCGAAGCCTAAAACTCCTTCTCTCTCGGCAAAAGTCTGTTTTGCCTCCCTCCCTCCTCGGGCCGCCCCGGCCCAGTCTCCCCTCGCCCTCCCTCGACCTGCATCCACTCGTGCCCCTCTTCCTCCTTCCTGGGTCGCGCTGTCCCGGCCCGGTCCGCACCGGCCTGTGCCCCCCGGTCACGTGCGCCGCCCGTGTCGAGGAGAGCAGCGTCTCCTTCTCCCTCGCCCATTCTCTCTTTTCTCTCTCTCTCCCAACGGCCCCCGCCGGCGCCCCGTCCCATTCCCGCCGGTGACCCCCGTTTCCTCTCTGCGCCGCGGTCCCGCGTCCGCGCGGCGTGGCCGACCGCCACGCCCGCCGCCGTCGTCACCCGGGACCTCCCCTGCGCCGTTGCCCCCGCGCCGCGCCAAGCGCTGGCGTCGGCCGTCGGCCCCGCCGCTCGCGCGCCCGCGTGCTGCCCCGGGGAAGAGCACGCTTTCCCCCCTCTCTCCCCGCGTGCCCTTGCCCATTTTGGCAAGGGGGCCGCCTTCTTTCTCTCCCCCTCCTCCCATTTTTTCCTCAACCGCCGTCGGTCCCCCCCTCCGCCTGCCGCCGCTCGGCTGCACCCCGTGCGCCGGTCCCCTCCCGCTTTGCCGAACCGCCTCTCCGCCTTCGCCCTAACCGACCTCCGACCCCGAACCGACCTCGCCACCTTCCCTTTAAATACCTCTCCGCCGGCCGCCATTGCCGCCTCCCCCGCCGAGCTCCTCTCCTCTCCTCCCCACTGCCGCGCCGTCCTCGTCGCCTGCCGTTGTAGCTAAGGACGCCGAGGAGGACCCCAGCGCTCTCTCCTTTCCCTCCTCCTCGGCCCGGAGCCGCGCCGCACCGCCGCCCCCGCGCCGTCGGCCTCCTTCCCCGCAAGCTTTCCCCGCCGCAGTAATCCCTCTCTCCCCTCCGTCTCCCCCTCCCTCTCGCGTTTTAGGCCGCTAACTAGCCCGTAGAACTCCCTTCGAGCGCCGCCGTGGCCGCCGCCCCTCTCCTCCGCTCCCTCCCCACGCCGTCGTTGCCGTCGCCGGCCGCCGTCGCGCCATCTCTCCCCAATCTGAGCCGGTGGCTCGCTCCCCCTCTCTCCCCTCTCTGCTCCGGCATTTCTTTCCCCTCTCCCGGCTCGCGCTGCGCCGCCCAAGCCTCACCGCCGTCGCCAGCGTCGATCCCGCCACTGCCCCCGTCGCCCTCCTCCCGCCGGCCTCCGTGGCTGCCACGTAGGAGCCACGCGAGCGCCAACGGCCTCTCCCCCTCCGCGCGCCCGATCCGTGTGGACCGTGCCGCTGACGGGCGGGCCCCGCCCTAGCGCCGCACGGTGGACCTCGGTCCACCGGTCCGATCGCCCGCGTGGGCCGCGTCTCGCCTCGGCTTCCTTCCTTCCTTCTCGGCCTCCGTTTTCCCCTCGGTCCAGCCCAGTCGGCCCCGAGTCACTCGGGAGGCCGGACCAGGCCGCGCCACTCGGCCTCCGGCCCAGTCGACCTTCCTCTCCGCCTCGCGCACCCCCGGCCTTGAGCCGTCTTCCTCTGCGCGCCGGCCCGCTCGCTCGGTCGCGCCCGCGCTCATCCGTTGGGTCGGCCCTTTCGGCCTCCGGCCCCTTGGCCTCCCTCACTCGGCCATGGGCCACTCTCCCGCGCGCCGGCCCGAGTAGCCCAGCCGCGTCCGATTCGGCCTTGGGCCGATTCCCTCGCAATAAAAGTCCAATTCATGTCCCTCCTTCCTTTTTTCTTTTTCAAAAGAATTAATAATTCCTTTTCCTTTAGACAGAAAATCATTTAATCTTCGAAAATTCATATCTTCTCAACCGTTCGTCCGATTGACTCCGTTCAACTTCCAAAATTCCTCAAAAATCGAGATCTATCCAATGGCACGCTTAGTGGTCTTTAATAGGGCTTCTTTTTATCGTTGTGTTGAGTCGTCTCGCTTCCCGTGAAGTTTCGGAGCCAGAAGACCCATAGTGTGCGGATTTCAAGGAAGAAGCTCAAGATCTCGAGCAAGGCAAGTCACCTTTGATCAATTGAACCTATAATTTAAAATTAAGTATTTTGATTCCACAAACTATGCATTCCTTAGGTTACACTTAACACTTGGCCTCGGCAGGCCCTACCCACTTGCTGCATTTACCTTCCTTGACTATTGAATACCCTAAAACCCCCTTGTCACCCCTTCAGGTGAGATCTCGGTATTCGCACCTCGCGTAAGAATATCAAGACTCCCCTCCAAATTTAAAAAGATCAACTAGGTAAAAATTTGAGTTTACAAAATGCTTGGAAAACCCGACACTTGGGTCGGTGCCTTGAAAACAAAGTGAGTTTCTAAAACTCGCGGTGCCGGAGACGTACTGGAGGTACGGTCTGCCCGTTCTCGCCCTAAGGACCGATTCCTTGGGAATTACATCCGAGCATATGTCCAGTACGACCACATGGGTGATGTGGGACACCCCTGGCTGAGTAACTAGCTAGGCCAGGGAAATCTTGATGCCAAAGGACAAGTGGATTCGTCGGGGTGGTGTCGGGGAGGACCCTTGGGCTTTCTGACACAGTATGGTCTGGGACCTAACCTGGTGTTGGTCCGTGGGACCCCTCCCATTGGCATAAGATGACCCTGAGTCGGCTTTCGAAATACCTTGTCGTGAAAACCTCAAGGTCGCCAGACGTGGCTGTGAGGCACGGGCTAGGTGACTCGAGGTTAGTAACGTCGTGTGGGTAAAGTGTACCCCCTCTGCAGAGGTTAATAACTGTTCGAACAGCCGTGCCCACGGTCATGGGCGGATGTAAGGTGATTCCTTAGCGTAGTTTTGTTGACTTCTTGTGAACTGCTGTTGGTGTGAGAAATCCTTTCTGTGCTTAAGTCATAGCTGTTGGAGCAGCCGGTGTCGGTAAACGATTGACAGGGAGTCTCTCGTGCCGACGAGCTTGATTTGTGGCTGTTGGAGCAGCCGGCGTCGATAAACGATTGGCAGGGAGCCTCTCGTGTCGATGTGCTTGATTTGTGGCTGTTGGTGCAGCCGGTGTCGATGAACGATTGGCAGGGAGCCTCTCGTGCCGACAAGAATCAATCCATACCATTTCACTGCTCCGGCCGGATGAGACGCACTTTCTCGTCCGTGTCGTTGAGAAGCACTCAAGTAGATGTTTCCGAAATTCTTAAACTAAAATCGACTGTGAAAAATAACTGGCTCTCCTTTGAAGTTTGCATCAAACACTTAATTCCCTTGACTTGCTAAGT
Source organism: Oryza officinalis (assembly GCA_008326285.1). Classification (NCBI taxonomy): domain Eukaryota; kingdom Viridiplantae; phylum Streptophyta; class Magnoliopsida; order Poales; family Poaceae; genus Oryza; species Oryza officinalis. Next base: position 49,484,498 of record BDMV01000003.1, on the reverse strand, counting down.
ACTCCCGTACTCACCCTTACTCTATATAATTAAACCCCCCAGTTCTCGAAGACGAAAAAGTGGACCCTGCTGAAGAGGAGTTCCTCCAGGATCAAGAAGGCTACGAGCAGTAGTAGGGTTTCAGCCTTTCCCCAAGGCTTTGCTTGTGGCTTAGGACCAGTCTCCGCCTTTCCGCTTTCGCCTTTTGGTAATGCTGTTGTGAACTCGGGTTCTGTCCGCAATTCCAATCATGGTTGTAATTCTACTCTTAATAAAGAAACCGATGTTGTTGTGATATTCTATCTTCCTGTTGTACCAGCACTGTTTCCTGGGATTGATACAGGCATACAGGTTAATTTGGATCATCTTATCCTGACCTTCGTTCGGGACTAGTTTGAGGCGTGACATATAGCATGCATATTATGTATATGTATATCATTAATTGGACCAAAGTATACATTAGTTTTGTAAAATATATTGTCTATATACTATATGTACGCTAAAACTTGTTTATTGGTATCATATTTGGTTATGTCTCGGTATATATTTAAACTCTGTACCCATCGAAAAATTTTCGCGTTCGCTACTGAGCTTTGGTACCAACTGGTATCGGCTGATATCGAGAGAGTGCCAGGTCTGGTATCCATATGATACCATACCGTTTCGGAACAGGATCACGTAGAATAGTAAGGAAAAAAGTTTTAACTGATACTGTTATTGATACTGTTATGTTGTGGTAGTTGGACGGTATACATTCTCTGGCTTGCTTGTAATAAAAATGGTCTACGTCTCCGGTTACTATGAACAACAGTCCGTACAATGGTGACGTTTAACTCGTGGCCTGATGGTCCTACTGCCATGGATCCTTCCCCCCTGGACATGGAGTAACCATCCACACATCATCATCATGGTGATGCCGTGATGGGAAATTGGGAAGCTTAGCTAGGTTGTCTGTGTCAGCGAATGACAAAGTGACAGAGTGTGCTGTACAGTAAACCTCCATGGCTCCCTCCGATCTTGTTGGGATAAGCTAGATCGAAGCATGGGAGCGCTCAGCACTACTACTACTCATCGTCATGGGCCGTCAGCTCCAGCCACACTGCCACTTGCAATGCAAGAGCAGAGCTGCAGAGATCCATGGCAAGCTGGCCGGTAAAGACGACAAGTTTCTCGCTAGGGAACGCTAATTCTAATCCTACGTTTTTCTTGTTGCTATATTTTTAATTTATACGTTCCGAAGAAGCCCCAAGTGTCTACTCGTCTCTGTCTCTCGCTTTCACCGATCACCTCATTTCTGAAAGTTCATAGAAAACAATGGTGGAAAAAAGGACAGTCATATTCGTATATGTGAATAAACATATTGGTCCGCTGATCAATGTATTGGCGTAAGTTTTTCTTATCTTGGGATAGGTATTTTTCCTTAATTTTATTTGGTTTTGATGCAAGAGGTTTCTCCAGGTACATGAGAAGGTACCGGTTTCACTTTCTGGTATTAGGTAATGGTATTTTTCTGGTATTAATTCTTGGTATCTTGTGGTACCGCATCATGTACCTAGAAAATGCTCTTATAATTGATAAACATCATGATGCAAACAGAGTTTGCATACTATTATTGCTCACCAGTCACAACTGAGGGAACGTTTCAAACATAATGAGAAATGGAGATCTTTAGTAGTATGGGCACTGCACGAAAATGTTAACCTCTCTGAAATTCAAAGCAATATGTGGGGCATCAGATGACAATATATGGAACCCATGCCAACCTTTGAGATATGTAGTGCCAACTTAAAACATGTCAGAATATTGTATGATTGTATCAGTTCGAACCTAACCAAATAGCGTTCCAACAGCCAGTTAGTGGCTAGTCAAACAACCAGTTAATTTGGTTTATATTAGTTGTAAAAATTATTTTTGTGGTTTAATCATACTCTATTTTGCTTGTACCAAATTTATCTTTTTATTCTGGACAATGTTAGTATAACTTTCTGCCTCTGTACCAATTTATTTTGTTTATACTTAACTCTTTTTTAAATGAACTTTTTTACTTATGCATGTCCTTGTTTTAAAAATCCAACAACTGTTTAAGCCTTTGGTCAAATTGCCATGTCACCCGATGACCCGAAACCACTCCAAATCAGGGACAAGATTGAAAATGAACAATGTGATATATAATTCAAGCTAGTTTGAATAGTGGCTACTGACTGGTATGAAGTTGGTTTTTTTTTTCAGACTTTCATCGAAGTTCAGAATTGTTGAATATATTTGATTCCTATTTCTCATTATGGCATCAAATGCATAATTTCTAACAATTTTTTGGCACCAACTTTGTTATAGATTCGGGAGTGTTAGTTATAAGCACATCATCAGCTCGCCCGAATCTCCTTTAGCACATGGATCAATGCCTGTGTCTGTGTGTGATAGATCACCACAGGGCCAACTCTGAACCTGCCCCCACTTGCCATCCACAGATCACACTTAACCCTAGATTTCCTCATAATGGGGTTCTGAGGATGGTGTCCACTAGGGCAACCATGGTAATACAATGCTGCAACTTGACAAATACTAGGCAAGCTGTTATATTATACAAACAACGGCCTGACAAGTCTGCTTGCCAAGCTGAACTTGCAAGGGATCTAGTTGTCCTTGCAAAAGCTATTAGCTCTGAATTTTGGTAATAAACATATCTCTGGTTGGCACTTGACTGCATCTTCATCTCCTCTAGGATATGTAGCTTCTGATAAATATTTCCTTGTTACTTTTGTCTAGTATGGTCAGGGCATATGCTTTTCTTTTCAGGGAGTACTTGAGGGAGAAAGAGGAGGGATTAGGACATTTCTTTTCAGAGAGTACTTGGATTTGATGATAGAACACATAAATCATGCTCCCTTTATTATTTTTATTTGCTGATATAGTCTTCAATGCAGATGTTTTATCTTTTTTTTCAAACCATAATTTATAAAAAATTTTGAAAAATAATTACATGAAAATATTTTTATGACAAATCTACTAATATGTCTTCACAAATCAAATATAATATTACTAGTACTTTTGTATATATTAGTGATTTAATATTTTTGATATTTGACTACACATTTTTACATCTATTTGAGAATGGAAATAGTAGCTGATACTCTGGTTGGTCCCATTTCAAACTAATAAATAAAGTGGCACCACGTGGCCGTGTAGAAAAGGTTAGGTTTTTAATCGGTGCTTAGCGATCTTCAAGATCTGCTGTAATCTCTTGAACTGGCCAGGGGAATCTTAATTAGGCTCTCTTGATGATGGATCTTATTAAGCTAATTTATTTTACTTGGTGGAAGAGATATATATATAAATATGATAGTGGATGATTATGCCTGATGTGGCACCATGTGTTGGCTAGTTGGCAAGTTGTCTAGTTTGGAGTGCTGGTTGTCATTGGAGGTACAAAAGAAAGTACAATTATACTACTTATCCTAAGGAAGACTGTTTGACTGATTAGATCAAAGTTAATATAGCATGTTACCCACAGCTTAATGCTTTAAGCACACATGTGGTTTGTGAAAGATGCTCTCTTTTCACCTTATGGGCTCTGTTTCTGGAATGCGCCAGCTTGGATCATGAACTTTTTCACCATCATGAATCAACTTCAAAGGAAAACTAACACAAAACAAAATAATCAATTGGAGGAGGGAAGCAACTTTAGTGGTGGCGGACTGCACCCTTCAATATTCACACATGTATGCATTCAATATGATTTCTTGTTATATAGACTTTGTTTCTGAACTCCGTCTTTTTAATACTATGTGTTAAGAGGTGCATTCATAATTATATGTGTCGATAGTGTGTGAGCATATTGTGTACCTTGCAATTTGTCACAATAACAAGTAATTTAACTATGATATACTATAAAAAAGGATTTTTTTTCAGACGGACAAAACAGATTTTTGCATGTGGTTGGACAGCCTGTCTGTATCTGCAAAGATCACCATTTTTTCATGTGGGTAGCGCAATCGCATACGAAAACGGGATTTTTCGCATGCGGTCACCTATGCTGACTACACGCGAAAATAGTTTTGGAGAAAAAAATCCCAAATCAACAAAATTGCTCGAAACCCTACCTCCTCGATTCTTCCAAAACCCTAGCCGCTACTGTCGTTGTTGTCAGAGCAGCCACCACCACCGCTGTCATCGTCGCAGCCGTCAGGCCATCGTCATCGTCGTCGTAGCCGCTATCACCGCCATAGTCGTTGCTCTCGAGGATGCGGGCGGCGGATTCGCTCGCCGACCATCATGGCCGCTCGCTCCCGCTGCCACTCCCGAGGACGAGGGCGGTGGATCTGCACGTCGCCATTGCTCCCGAGGGCGGGGGCGGTGGATCTGCCTGCTTCCGCCACCTGAGCTCGTCGTTGACGCTCCCGAGGACGGGGACGACGAATCCGTCCGCTAACTGCTCATTTCTGCCACCATCGCTCGCGAGGGAGGTTAGAGAGAGGGAGGGGAGGAGAGTAGAGGTGACCAGGAGGAAGGTGATTGGAGTGGAGAAGGGGGAGAGAAGAGGGAGAATGGGAGAGTAGAGGTGAGAGTGGGGAGGGGATAAGGAGGGAGAACGGGAGAAGAGAAAGAGAAAAAGGTGTGGTGGAGAGAAAGAGAGGAAGGAGAAAAAATGGTGCGAAAAAAAAGCTTGGGCCCACATGCTCTTCATGTAGGTCACATGCGAAAATCTATTTTTGTGTTCGGCCCCTTAAGAGATCCACTTGTGAAAATAGGCTCATTTTTGCATGTTGGGGCAAGTATGTTAAGAGGTCCATCCGTGAAAATTAATTTTTCCATGTAGGTGTCTTAAGGAGCTGTATGAAAAAATGCAAGTCGATTTTTGCAGGCACGACCAGTTACGGTCCGCCTGCAAATTATAGGCCAGTTACGGTCCGGCTGTAAACAATAGGAGTTTTCGTATAGAAAAATCGTTTATGTAGTAGTGATATGTGGGACTCCTGCGTACCATTTAACTGTGGTATTCTTGCAAATGTACAAGAGCAAATGGTATGATAAATTATCTACAAGTCATTCAGAGAGCAATTTCATTGCCTTATGTACATATTTGTGGAGCAGAGAAAATACAGGAGGCGTGAGAGGTATCTATCTATTAGCGCGCACAAGACTCGCTTTAGAAACTTTGGTGGAGCCATTGGGTGTTGTAAATCGATTGGGTTCTCGTCGTTTTAAAAAGTTTGACTAAATATAGTCCTAAACATAAAGACCAGTTGGATGTTAAATTTACCATTGGGCATCCAATCAACATGGAAACTTTTTCTTTTGTTGGGGGAGCATGGGAACTTGATCTTGAGGCAAATTTATTAGCAACATCAAACTTTGTAATACATAACATCCATAAGTCATCTCCGGATTGATAAGGCACTACCACAGAAATGCTTATTGCTGCCGGTTCCAAAGGCCCTATAGATGCCGGTTTTGGTCCCGGCACCAATTAGTCGGCACCTATGCCTCCCGGGCATAAGTGCCGGATCTAGAACCGGCACCTATTGTTTTGTACAAATCAAAAAAAAGAAAAAAAATCCCGAATTCTCACCACCGACCGGCCACCACCTCGCCCGGTTCGCCGCCACCAGGTCCGCCTCTGCGCCGGCCATCTCCACCGCCGCCGCCGCCGCCACCAGGTCCACCAGCTTCCTCCGACGCAGATCAGCCTCCTCCGCCGCCTCCGCCGCTGGACTCCCTTGATCTAGAGAGAGACGGCCGGGAGAGAGAGGGGGCTGGCCGGCGAGCCTCCTCCTCCGTCTCCGCCACCGCCGCCGCCACCAGGTCCGCCTCAGCGCCTCAGCGAGCGAAGGAGACGGCAGCGCCACGCCGCGCCGTGCTCCTCCTCACCGTCCAAGGCCGCCGAGAGAGAGGGGAGCTGGCTCCGCCGCCTCCACACCACCGTCGTCGTCGCCGCCACCTCGCCTGGCTCCACCTCGTCCTCTGTCGGCCGCCGCGCGCGTCCTCTGTCGGCCGCCGTCGCTCCTCCGCTCCAGATCTAGAGGCAAAGGGAGAGAAGGGGCGAGAGAGAGAGAGCCGAGACGCGGATAAGAACGATCGATCGAATGGATGCTGTGGAGCCGACATGGATAAGGAGAGGAGTCGACGCGACACTGTGCGACCAGCCCAGTTTTTCTAATAGGTGTCGGTTTTTTTATAGAACCGGTACCTATATTTATATTATAGGTGTCGGTTCTATTAAAATACCGGCACCTATAGTAGGTGCCNTTTTTTAATAGAACCGACACCTATAATATAAATATAGGTGCCGGTTTTATTAAAAAAACCCGACACCTATAGTATAGGTGCCGGTTTTTCTTTAGAACCGACACCTATATTGCTTAAAGGTACCGGTTTTATATTTTTTTATCGTAGGGAGATAAAAAAAGACTCATAGGTGTCGGTTTTAAATGTACCGGCACCTATAAAGTCGATCTCTATGAGGGTTTTTGTAGTAGTGAGGTAACTCTAGGTAAGACCGAGACCTTATTTGATTGTAGAAATTTTGAAGGACTTATACTAGAGTTAAAATAATCCTCATAAAAATTATATAAAATTCATGTATATAGAAGGAGGCCATGCACTACAATAGGACTCATTTCACTTGCCAGTTATCATCGGATCTCATATGAAGGTAGATCCTCTTACTGTGTGCAGTTGGACCTACATGTCAGTGACCACATCCATCAGATGTTACATCAAAGGATCTCAAGCCACCTCATACCTATCTCCCAAATGTTCAGGTTTGTGTATGCATATATCTACCATTATTCTACCTGCTATCAATCTATCATGTAGCAATAACAAAATTAGTACCTACTTGTGAATTTTCTTTTCTTGAGTGCAACCAACTCAAAAGTATACGGTGCCCCCAAGAAATGGGAACAAGATCACATAATAATCCAGTTCCATCGATCTCATTAAGGAGATTTGCTGAATTTAATACCTCATTTTCTACCTATTTTAGTAGTAGTTGCCAACACTTGCTGCTGTGCCAAAATATTTGCAGTTTAATTTCTTCCTCCAAAGTAGAATCTTCGTACGTGAGCACATTATACCATATCGTCCGTGTACTCGAGTAAAGTACTCAACTGAAGGACCCTAGATTAAACTAAAAGATCTCCATGATTCTGCCATTTAATAACCCTAAGATTAGCACTGACGAAATGTCGCAGATCAAGCTAGCTTCTGCCTTTGTTTAAGAAAGAGATGCGCTGCACTATTCCCATCTTGACTAAACTAAATTACTTTAGTTAATCACAGGCTACAACTTGATCGCTTCGAGGCAAAGTGTATCTCTATTTCAGATATATGTTTATCATTTAGCAAGATAATATCACTGGCCAGATTAAATATGTGGACATTAATTTGGATGGAAATTCAGGGTGCTAAGAGCATTTCTGATTGATACATGAATGTAGTTGGAGGAAGACAGAGCTTGGGTCATTATATGGAGACGCAATTTTCTTTCAATACAGGTGGATCTTTAATTGTTGTGGAGCCAAAAAAAAAAAGAGGTCATATCTTTCGTTATTATATCAGCAAAGATTTCTTTGATTCTTTCACATAAGAAAACTACAATTTGCTAATGATATGTTGGATCCACATCAATCTTTCAAGAAGGTATAGTTGAAAAGGATATGAATGCCCCATGTTGCATTTAGAAATTAAAGATAAATAGAAAAGTACCAATAACCACTTCTTTATCCAAATACAACGCACCAGAAGCCCCTCCCCCCCCCCCCCCCCCCACCTCACATATGTAATTTCAGATAATAGATCCATTCATTTGATCCACTTTCAGCATAACATCCAAAACCCCACTGTAGGTAAGTATTTTTGCGGTGGTTTCTACCCATGATATTGTACTACCAATAATATCACATGCAGTAAAGACGATCTATTGATCTAAAATTTCACGAACTGTGAATCCTAGCAATTTCACTTGGTCAAGCCTCAATGTCATTGAAAAAAAGCTTCGCTGATCTATTAATCTAAGACTTCACGAACTGTGGATCCTAGCAATTTCACTTGGCCAAGCCCAAGGATGAATCTAACATGGAGACGGTGAGGATTTGAGCCTTCACGGCTGACAATAGAATCATGAGAGCTCTCATAAAGTCTTCACTACAAATTTTTACCATATATATATGCGAGGAGGGCTATAGAGTTTTGTCTAACCCAAACAATCTAGCGAGCCTATGAAAAGATGCATCATGGGATTCCCTCCAAATATAATCTTATCCTCTACGTGGTGAGAGCTGATGATATGGTGGTCGATCTTATCGCTCGATCTCCCGACTTGAAGGAAATGCTGCTAAGTCTGCTTAATTAGTCGTCACACGCACGTACGGTTGGGTAGGTGTTGGCTGCGATTCAGCACATGCGTTGATGGACTCGTCGACGTGTGTGTATTACTGTATGAGCATCTGTCTACAGCCAACCTAAGCAAGACGAAGAAATCTCTGCACCATGTGGGTGTATCTCCTAGGCTCCAGCTGCCTGCTAGCTACTAGATCGCAACCATTGTTTTTTCAGTTTCGGATGTTTGAGCTACGTCTGATAAGCTATAAAAAAACGAAGGATAGGTAAAAGTTTTTACACCGATGTTAAAATAGTCTATGATAAAAAAATTATTATAGAATTGAGTTTTAATTTAAATTTTGGTCATGACTGATAAATCAATAAATAGATGAATTGAGATCGGCCAATCATCATGAGAAATTCAGAGAGCATCTTTGGCGACAGAGCGCCAAAAGGTGGCGGTTGTTGGTAGCGCGTGTGGTGTAAGCTTGCGCAACGCCAATAGAATGGGAGGTACACGCACGCACATATGTGTGTACATGTGTATGGACCGGTTGGTGACGGAGATTGCGGCCTCCAGGCAGCAAATCCCCGCGGATCGTCTAATCTAATGGAGGACACGACGGGACCGGGATTCCTGGGAATGTAGTTTGGAGGTACAGAAAAACCTTAAAAACTATATTATCGGTTGTTGCTAAAGGAGAAGGCACTCGAGCTAGCTATTTTGGCTGCTGCTCGATCCCATGCATGTTTCACGTTGGTTGGAGCCTGGCTGTGTTGAATGTTGATTAGTATAGTACTAAGTACTTGGTTATAGGATGCTTTCTCTGAATGGATGATCCCATGGTTCACAATTTATTTTTGAAACATATATGGTATAAATATGGGTGCTTTGTTATTGGTAGATACGACTTCTACCTAAAATAATAATTAGCCATAAATAGTAACATTTGCGTCAAGTCTAAAACTTTAATCCAGTGAATAAGTTTCACCACAAGCAACCTAACTAAAGCTAGCGCTCAGTTTGTCCATGGTTCAGAATTTTAGAATGCGAAGTTGTTCAAGGGGAGGGGAACTATGAAATTTTTGTAAATTCAAACAATTTTAAAACTTTGATGAACAAGTTTCACCACAAGCAACCGAACTAGAGCTGAGTACTCCGTTCGTTCATGGGTTAGAATTTTGGAATGCAAAGTTGTTCAAGGGAGGGAAACTACGAAATTTCTGTAAATTTAAACAATTTCGAAACTTTTGGCTGGAGGCACATCCTACCGGGACCCCTGGTGGACCTGAAATTCTATTCCAAGATGAACATTAAGGCTGTGTTTGTTTGGGTGAGTTGGGAACTCATTTCCTCTGTGCGAAAAACAGAGCGACTCATTAGCACATGAATAATTAAGTATTTACTTTTTTTTGAAAAATGGATTAATATGATTTTTTAAAGCAACTTTCGTATAAAAATTTTTTGTAAAAAAATGCACCGTTTAGCAGTTTGAAATGCGTGTGCGTGAAATACGAGAGAGTGAAGTTGGGAACACCGAACACACCCTAATTGATCGGTTTGATCGAGCTTGCATTGCTGAAGACGTGTGGTTGGTCATGTGTAGTTTTTGTCTTAGGTAATAGAGAAAGATACTATCCCTGATAAAAAAAAAATCTAGATGTGATGTTTTTAGTACTACGAATCTGGATAAGTGTTTGTCTAGATTCGCAATACTAAGAAATATCACATTTCGTACTACATTAAATTATTTTGGGACAGAGGTAGTACATAGTACTTGGATGCTTGCTACTTTCTTCGTTCTGTAATAAGTTTATTTTTAGCTTATTTTATTTGTTTCAAAATAAGTTTATTTTTAGATTAATTATTGTATTGAAGTTTGTGAAAGTAGAAAATAATTGTATTGAAAATAGATAAAGTGAAAAATAGTTGTATTAAAATTTGATAAAGTATGGGTATGTTAGTTTTTTTGGTTTTGTATTGGCATGTGTGATATGGATAAAAATTAAACTTATTTTAGGGCAGGGGTAATATTTAGTTTGGTAGAGCTGTCATAATAAAAAGCGTACAACAAAATTGCTAAAATACATTCCATATTTTTTACTCTAATAAAATTGTATCGAGATTTGTGCATATAGGGGAGGGAAAAATAATTGTAGTGAAAATAGATAAAGTGAAAAATAGTTGTATTGAAATTTGATAAAGTATGAGTATGTTAGTTTTTTTGGTTTTGTATTGGCATGTGTGATATGGATAAAAATTAAACTTATTTTAGGGCAGGGGTAATATTTAGTTTGGTAGAGCTGTCATAATAAAAAGCATACAACGAAATTGCTAAAATACATTCCATATTTTTTACTCTAATAAAATTGTATCGAGATTTGTGCATACAGGGGAGGGAAAAAATCCCGTGAAGGAGGATTAGATCTCGCAACGGCAGCCACAAGAGCACACTCCGCTAACCACCACACCGATATGAGTTTTCTAATTAATTACGTACGAATTATATATAAGTTACTTATAATTATATTACAAGTATAGTTAGAAAAAACTATTCTAAGCTATTAAAAAGATGTTCTCTCATTGTTTGCATGATACTTAAATGGTTATGAATTTTTTTAAAAAATAACAAGATATATTAATTTATGAAGATGGATAAATATGTGATAGTGCACTTCACAAACATGTAATGTCAAATTTAAGTTTTGCATGTTAAAAAAACAAATTTAATTGTTAATATATGTTAATTAGCTATAGTTTAATTTGTTTTTTTTTTAACTTGTAAAGATGAATTTTAACTTCCGTATATCAAATTAATTCACTTCGACACAAGCAATGAGTTCTCTGTTCAAACTTCTATTTCTGCTGCCAGTTGTGATACCATCCCACGTCATAACTTGCGTGTTATTGACAATCACCCGCGAACAAAAGAGAATTAACAAGTTCACAATCCATATCTGTGGCCTAGCAAAGCAGTACGGCAGGTGCATTTGGCCGTAAACATCCTTCAAAATTTGTGGCTTGATATTTTTCCCCGATAGGGAGGCACGGCAACGGCACAATCACTCCTGTCCTGTACCGTAAAAAGTTCGGTCACGATCGCTCCCCCGTTCGTTCGTCGCCGCGGTCGGTCCCAGAACCCACCAATCACCATGGCACCGTGCATGCATCGCAATCGCGTCATATCATATACCAGTGTCAGTCAGGCTATCGACGACCCGGTCCAAAGTTGCGGAGTGCGTGCGCCCCCTCGCATGGCGTCCGCGTAGCGCCCCCCCCCCCCCCTCCTGCGCTGCGCACACGTCGCATCGGTCACACGGGACGCGACCCCAGGAATCCGGGAGAAACGGCACACACCAACCCGCCTCGTCTGAACCGCGCTTCCCCCCGCAGCCGCAACGCGAAAACCGAAAGAACGTGCGACACGAGCCGCCCCACCCCCACCCGCGCGCCCGCGTCGAGTTGGTCAAGCGACTCCCCCCACCTCGCCTCCGGACCGCGCGGCCAATCGACCGACGAGACGCGTCCGCCCGCGCCACGCACACGCACGCGAGATCCCGAGGATTTTGGCGTCCCCGCCCGCAATCTCTCGCGCTGAGCACAGCGGGAGGGGAGGGGAGGGAGTGAGCCCGTCCGTCTCATCGACTCGTCGTTTGGTCTCCAAGAATCCGGCGGATATGCTGCTGTGTTGCTGTGGCTGCCCACTCGGTGGAAAGGCAAGGCGAGGTGGCTTTCGGCTCGGCTATGTCGGCCGGGTTGGGGATGGCTCGTAACGTGGCTAGCTAGTCTAGCTGCTGCTGCTGCTGCTGCTCCGTCCAGTAGGCTCGGGCGGCCTGGCTGTCGCGCGCGAGATCCGGTATAACTCAACTTCGGGCTAGGGATGGCTCTGTCAACATAAATTGTCATGGGAAAGTGACGGGGGAAAACTTAAGAGAAAGTGACAGCTTAAAAGGAAAGTGACAGTCACTGCTGACTACATTAATTGAGAGTATGTGGAAAATGTACACGGGAGAACAGTGAGAGATGATACTACCTCCATCTCAAAATTAGTTTATTTTTTACCCGTTTCACATATATCATTACAAAATCAAAAAACTAGAATACCTCTATTTTATCAAATCACAATATAATTATTTTTTAAATTTATTTACTCTCATTATAATTATTTGCTACTTTTATAAACTCAGATGTAATAATTACTTTAAAAATAAAATTTATTTTAATACAAATAAAAAAATTAAAGTTGAACTTGTTACGGAACAATGACGGATCCATACACAATCTCAAACTGTGCGATCAGTTGATCCCATAGTTTTTTGAAAAACACTTCCTACAAACCTTAATTTTTATGTATAAATCCAAAAGAATTAAAAAAATAATCTTATTTAAATACAAACTAATTATTAATAGTAATTGATCTCACAGGATTAAATTTTTGGCTCTGTCACTGTTGCGGAACGGAGTAAGTACTGGCTAAGTTCAGCTACGTACTCCAGCCAGTGGCCAGCCAGGCTTCTAGATGATTTTAGCCCTCCTTTACGTTCGACCACGCGTCGTGCCGTGATAGAATCACAGTTGATACCCATCATTGGCGTGAGAATTTGGGTGCCTTTGAGGTTAGTACCAATCAACCATGGCTGATGCAGAGGTGATAGCGATCTACTGGTGGTGGTAGAGGACCGGAACCAAACAAAATTGAGTTTACTACAGGCTCTTACAGCTAGCTTCCAAAAAGAAAGGAGTGTAAAATCGTACAAAAAGCACATATTTTTCTTTTAAAATTTATGTTATACACTTAGTACTACATATTAAGGCAGGATATATCCATCATAATGAGTGTAGATATAACAAACAAAAAGCGTAGATTATCCGTTCATTGAGAATCATGTGAAAACACATGGAAGAACGGTATATGATTGTTTCGCCCATTTTTTCTTCCATATCTTTTGGATTTCTTTGATGGAAAATTTTATCATTTTGAGAAAATACTTTAAGTATCAACATTTTACACTAAAAATTTTAATTCCTCGAAATACTTAGTATCTAGAGATGTCATATTTTTACACTAAAAAATACGGTACCTCTCAGTATCTTTTCAAGGATGATAAAATTGATCTTCTTTGATGACCAGATCAACTCCACATACTACATATGTAGAGTTCTGGATTATTCCGTCCGTTAGTCTTAAAATACAAGCAATGTAAAGGCCCAATTACATATCAGTTTCTTCCATTTCATACAATGTCCCTTTGACCGGTCCATTCAGGCCGTTATCCTTTTCCTCCTTTCGTTTTGGAGGATCAGTACTTGCATCATCCCTGAAACTTCCTCTCTTAATCTACAACCCTCATGCATGCATAGCTTAACATATATCCAAAACGTGATCAAATAAGTTTGTTTATTATGTGTTAATGGGTAAGAGCAATGTAGCCTTAGCCTAGGATAGGGGGGAGAACTATTTTCTTTGCCCTACAATCTGCAGGAGTAAGTAAAAATTGTACTAGTTTATTCCAAAAAAAAAAGTAGCGAGTTGGATGCTCTTTCACGATGTACGTCCCTTAAGCAAATGAAGTCCTAATCTCCATAGAAAAATCTGTGTTTAATTTTTTTAATAACTAGATGGAAAACCCATGCCTATGAAATGCTCAGCAAATATATAAAATCCGGCATTTGCTTTAACAGAAGCTACGAGGTCTTGACTCAAGACCAAGTATAAAAGAATTTAATAAATAATTCACTAGCTCGATTAATTATCATCATCTTCAACTTGCACACAGGGCAATGCCAGGCAATCCGGGTTGATTTGTTTATTAGGCATGATCACAATTTACCACATTGTCATGTGCCTTGAGATCGAAGAGCAGAACAAACAAGCAATGCAAGTGCCGGAGCCCAGCCCTTATGGTCCATCTAGGCAGCACAGATGCATGCTGAGATGGCCTCACAGAAAGGTGAGCCCTCATATGCAGTTAGCAATATTATGGAAAAAATATTATATGCCCCCTTGGCCATCAATTTTATCCTGAGGCAAATTTAAGACAAGTTGTTGGATCTGTAAATTATGCTCTTTTTTATCTATTGAAACTATATATGTTAATTATGCTTGGATGCAGGCAGGTATGGGGAAGCTTCTTTGGCAACTGAAGATAGATGGAGGTATGGGTGTTTCGATCATGAATATGCACTGATAGCTAGATGCAAATCTGGAGTGCTGTTGTATAACAGATAAAAAGCATCCATTTGACAAGTTGAGCTCATGTGTAGCTGTCAGATAGCAATATGCATTTTTTTGTTTTCTTTTCCTTTACAATGCTAAAAAAAATGTAAATATGTGAATTAGCTAGATCTAGTGCTGTATTCATATCTCAAATGGACAGAAGTGGCATGTGTAGAGCGGATTAAAATAAGTTGTCTGACCACTTTGAAAAGAAAATAATTGGCAGAAATTCTCCATGTTCTTACACAAAACCCATGATTTTGAAGTCATAGGTTCCAACGCCAGATGAATACTTTGACATAATTATTATAAACCTACTTATTTAAGCTACAATATCGTGAAACTATATATTATTCATGTATCACAAAATTACATATATAAGACTTATTATTGTAAAATTATATGTTAGGTTGAAAAATTAAATTTCATCAAGACAATAGTTCTATGATCTAACCTCTAAAAACTTAGGGTGTGATAATTCATTGTTAAATATGTAGTTATCTAATAATTTAACTTCAATATGTGTTTCGAGATAAATTCAATGCTTAAATATATGGTTTTATGACATTGTGACTTAAATTTGTAATTTCGTGACAATTTTGTTAAAGTAATTACAGTTTGTCCACTTGGATAAACATGTTTTGTGCACCAAAAGCTAAGCCTTCGCTTAGCAGTTAACATGGCCAAGTGGCCAACGGTGCAAATTGCTCGTTTAATATTTTCCAACTTGACACAACTTGGTAGCTACTAGCTAATTATTCTCTTCTTCATGTAACTCTTACCCAAAAGTTCGGAGCCAGATCATACTTTATCGAATGGCTCTTTTTTTTTAATCCAACTGGTGTCTCCTTCCCATGAAATGGCGCAACGCACCAATGGTTGCAAGGTCCACTTCTCTGAAAGGGCTTGAAATGTATAATTTTTTTTGTAAGGGCCTGAAAAAAATATAATACAGATCAACAAATCCTGAAACGATCTTTTCGAAGAAATCTCTTGATTAATCTATCGTTAGATCATTCATAAATACAGCTTGCTTGCCTAATGATAATGGTTAGGGTTTATTTAACTCGTATTTGACGTCCTTGACGCACTTGTCCCATGTGAGTTGGGCCCAGGTCATCATCATAATCCACCAATAGGTACGTCTTTCTGGTGGAGAAAAGGTTGCACTTGCAGATAAAAATATAATAATAGACAGAGCATTACTTTGCACAAATTATTTGCTGCACATTATATGATCTGTTAGTCACTGTATTTTTTTTGTGCAGCTCCACTTTTAATGGGTGCTTAATTAGTAAAGAAAAGAAAATGGTGCTGTCGTTTTAGAAGAATGCATAGATTATACCACATCAAAAACTATCAACTCCAACACCGGGACCAAGATGTATACTGCATCAAACTAGTAAGGTTTTCTTGAAAACTTTGAATAATAATGCTCCAAGCTTAATTCATTTGGTTTTGTTTGCCATAATCCTTGTGCCCTAAATTCCTACGGCTTGGTTGTGTTATGAAATCAGCCCGAAATCATCATCGAAAACCAAACGCGAAAAAAACATCATAGACAATACCGATGCATGATATTTGTTAACGAGATTTAGTCGAAGTCTACATCCCCGAGGCACTGATTACGAGCGCTTCTCCCTGATCCAGCATATTACAGCCTATCAGAGTTACAATGACCCTCGGCCAGACGCCGTCGGCAGCCGCTCCCTCTCGCTATGCTAAGTCGTCATATGCGGTTACAACAGGTCCACCCCTCTATTTAAGAGAGATCCTAAGATAGAGTCCGACTTTTACTCTATTCCTAACACCCAGTATAACTCTAAGTCCTAAACTGTAACCGACTTTGTACACATATTCAATACAAACTCTAATAGGTTGGATGCATTGGTATTCTTTCTTATTAATCACTTTGAATTCTCGGGAAAATTTGTAATAAAACATATGTTCTTCTGATAAACAAACTAGAAGATTCATGAAAAACGAGGCATGTTGTTTTTAGGAGACAATTGTTTTCTGTAGTGTAGAAAATAAATGAAAGCGCACACTTTATCGATCAGAGGGTTATATATGCTTGAATTGGCTCATTTCTTCCCCTCCAATTCAGCAGAAGATTTATATATTATAGCACTCAAAGGGAACCTATTATTATTATTATTATTATTATTATTATTATTATTATTATTATTATTATTATTATTATTGCATTAATTGGTAAATGTTCTAAATTCCTCATTGCAATAGTTATATGTGGGTCTTCCTATTACACTTCTTTCATGTAGTAGAAGTTCATTTTTGCCTGGATTTAGTTACTGTCTACAAATTACTAAATTAATAAGTGTTTCCTTTAGACCATAAAAATTTTACTTGTTTTTTCACACGAACCAGTTTGTGCCAAAATTCCTCTGTTTCAAAAGAGGCCTAAATCAATTACGATTTCTTGTGCAGAAACAAGAAAAACAACAAACAAACCTATGATACTACTGTCAATTTTCACAACCTCTAGAGGATCTCCATTGACATCATCATGAAGTAATACCAACAATTAAAAATATCGCCTACCAAGCCATTGCAATACTTGAGAGAGAGACCATATAAATTATACTTTTTTTGGCTGTGGCCCCCCTAACCTTAAATCAAAAGTGAACCAGGGAAGAGAAGACTTGAGCTGAGCCACCATTTGCACAGTCTGCAGCAGCTCAAAGGAAGCGAGGGAAGAGAGAGATTAGTTCACATTCACACCCAACCAAGAGGCCTTAAAATAGTGGCATATTAGCTCAAGCCCCATGGTTATATAAGGTGATGCAGCTTGTCTAGTCTCCATTGGTGGAAACGAAAGAGACCTGACCCCCAAATCTCCATAGGTTGGTCTCTCACACTCTCCTCATCCTCTCCTCTCCCACACATTCATCGCAAGAACAACTCAATCTCTCTCTCTCTCTCTCTCTCTTTGAGCACAGAAACAAATGCAATGTTGTTGGTTCATGGCATCTCTGACTGTTGTGTTTGGTTATGAGCAGGAGTGTGATTGAGCTCAAGAACCGATCTTTGGTTTCGAGAAATCATCGAGGGAAGGAAAGTAGAGAGCCGATCGATTAATCCGGGAATGGCGACGCAGTGGTTCTCCAATATGGTAAATTTTTGGTCATCTCGATGTTAATCGTGCTGTGGATTCGAGTATGGTGGTGTGCTGATGTCGATCGATCCATGGTTTCTTGGTGGCAGGTGATGGATGAGCCGAGCTTTTTTCACCAGTGGCAGTCGGATGGGCTGCTGGAGCAGTACACGGAGCAGCAGATCGCCGTCGCGTTCGGGCAGGCCGGCGAGGTGGACGCGGCGGCGGCGATGGTGCAGCAGCAGCAGCAGCAGTACGCGGCGGCGGTGGAGCACCGGCCGCGGAAGGCAGCGAAGGTCAACACCAGCTGGGACTCGTGCATCACGGAGCAGGGCTCCCCGGCGGACTCCTCCTCGCCGACCATCCTCTCCTTCGGTGGCCACGCCGACGCCGCCGCGGTGTTCGCCAGCGCCGCGCAGGCGCAGAGCGCCCCGTACTACGGCGCCTCCGGCGCGGCCTTGAAGCCCAAGCAGGAGGTGGACGCGGCGGCCGCACCCTTCTCCCAGGCGCGCCCGGTCAAGCGGAGCTACGACGCCATGGTCGCCGCTGACGTCGCCAAGGCCCCCACCGCCGCCGCCTCCCGGCCTGCCTCCCAGAACCAGGAACACATCCTCGCCGAGCGGAAGCGCCGCGAGAAGCTCAGCCAGCGCTTCATCGCCCTCTCCAAGATCGTCCCTGGCCTCAAGAAGGTTAGACAAACATCCAAACACCTTGCATCCATGGCTTCGTCTTCCTAACCTAGCAAGCTCCGATGATTGACGAAGTGATTATCGATGCAGATGGACAAGGCGTCGGTGCTCGGCGACGCGATCAAGTACGTGAAGCAGCTGCAGGATCAGGTGAAGGGGCTGGAGGAGGAGGCGCGGCGGCGGCCGGTGGAGGCTGCGGTGCTGGTGAAGAAGTCCCAGCTGTCCGCCGACGACGACGATGGCTCGTCCTGCGACGAGAACTTCGACGGTGGCGAGGCCGCCGGGCTGCCGGAGATCGAGGCCCGCGTGTCGGAGCGCACCGTGCTGGTCAAGATCCACTGCGAAAACCGCAAGGGCGCCCTCATCACCGCCCTCTCCGAGGTCGAGACC
Source organism: Oryza officinalis (assembly GCA_008326285.1). Taxonomy (NCBI): domain Eukaryota; kingdom Viridiplantae; phylum Streptophyta; class Magnoliopsida; order Poales; family Poaceae; genus Oryza; species Oryza officinalis. Next base: position 49,465,785 of record BDMV01000003.1, on the reverse strand, counting down.
ATCGGCCTCACCATCATGAACACCAATGTGCTCCCCTTCACATCCTCCTCCCTCGACATCACCATCATGGCCACCGTAAGCTCCCAATCTCCTCAAATTAACCCAGATTAATCAGCTTTATGCTACATGGATTAAGGAATTGTGGTATTGATTCTTTTGATGATGATTATGTTGTTGCAGGCTGGAGAGAACTTCTCATTATCAGTCAAAGATATTGTGAAGAAGCTAAATCAAGCATTCAAGTTATCCCTGTGAAGGACTTGCTCCTGATCAAGTCTAATTTAGATCAAATCTTGGGTTTTTAATCTTCCTACTACTTTTTTATCGTTAGCCTGAAGAAATTGAGGCTGATGGTTCTAATTAGGTCCTTTCCCTGCTGCTGCTTCTGAAGAGAGTTTGCTTGCAATCCACCACATAGCCCCCCTCAAGGATTAGCCATTAACCACCTGTTTTTGCTGCATGAGTGCAGAGAATTTGCAGATTACCTAAATATCCACCTACAACTCTTCTATTTTCTCTCCCATCACTTTTTTGCATGGATTGAGCTAGTCACTCCATGTTCTTGGGAGAGGGTAGAAATGTAAAAAAGAGACCTGTCATTTTCTAGGGCCTGTTTATCAAGGGGAGTTTGACTTTTTCAAAAAACCTTATTTTCATTTCTCCCCTTCTGCAATGTTGCCCTTTGATTTCACCCTGTTTTTCAATGAGAGGATTGGGGTTTTTCAAACCCAAATACCTACCTTTGCCGGCATCTCACACTGTTCCCAAACCCAAAAGGCTTCAATTGTGGAGAAAATGGTGCCTTCCTTTTTTCAGCTCTGAGGTGGACTTTTGCAAGCTCTTGATTCAGAAGTAGTGTAGGGTGTGTGTCTCTTCTCTTTTTTAGGGTCATACAAGCTGGGCCAGCTTGTAGTCTCCTTTGTGGGTTTTGTTGTAACAGGATCAAGATGTAGTTGTTCCCTCTTGTTTACACAAGTATAAAAATAAATAAATGTGCTTGTTGTTAACTTTATGGCTCCCTATGGTTGCATTTATCTCTTCCAGCTAACACAAGATTAGTCCTTTATTGGTACTGAAAAATATGTGCACGGAATAAATCAGAGGACGAAGATGTAACCCATTTCCATTACCTAAAATATGCACGGAAATAATTGTTGGTGAACTGGAATCACAAACAAATCATACAAAAGTATTAAATGAAGATAAACAACTCAGACATATCTGGATTAAAATTATATATAGTTTATGTCTTATCTGTCCACAAAATTCATAAGATTACGAGGGCGGCGATTCTGTGTTCACTTCTGAAGAAACTCTCATATTATTATTGTTCAAGTTTTGCTCTTCCCACCTATAATTGATTTTCTTGTTCTCCCAACTATTTTGTTGGGAACTTAAGAATTCAACCTTGAGCATGACAATATGATGCCATTCCCATGTGAACTCCTTCGCAATTCCCAGCTAGCTGGGAAGGATACTACTACTATACAATTTTTTTATTATTGCTGTGTCACACCACAAGTAAGAGTGTTTTTGTTTGTATGAGTTGGAAAGAAATTTCTTCCGTACGAAAAACGAAGCGTCTCATTAACACATGATTAATTAAGTATTTACTAATTTTTTTTAAAAAATGAATTAATATGATTTTTAAAGCAACTTTTATATAGAAACTTTTTGCAAAAAACACACCGTTTAGTAGTTTGAAAAACGTGCGCGCGAAAAACGAATGGGGTGAGTTGGTAACTCACCCCAACGAAACGGAGCCTAAGTGGCTTGACAACTAAGGTTGAGTTCGGCCCTGAATTAATCTCTCTTCTTTTTCGCGCGCACGTTTTTCAAACTGCTAAACGGTGTATTTTTTTGTAAAAAGTTTCTATACAAAAGTTGTTTTAAAAAATCATATTGATCCATTTTTGAAAAAAATTTTAGCAAATACTTAATTAATTATGTGCTAATGAATCGCTCCGTTTTACGTGCCGGGGAGATTAACTCCCAACACCAAGAAACAAACTCAGCCTAAGGAGGTCTCTCTCCTCATCTGGTCATTAGTCAACTAATGCCTACCTTGCTCTGGTGGTAACAAAGACTTCGATTTTGTTAACCAAAGCATCTAATCTCCTGCTATGTGTTTAAACCCTCCAACACAACCACTGATGGAAGCAAGTGGGGGGCTCTGGCTCTGCAGAGAAATTTTGTCTGTTGTGTGAATTTTTCATATGCATTATTGGAGTGGCAAGATCCAAATTCTTTTTTAGGACAATGTCCAAGGAAAAGATCTGACTGAAAGCTTGCCCAGCGATTTGTTGCATTAGATTATAGCAAACAGTCGCTCTCAAAACCCCATCATAGACAGTGATGATTGTCCCCTAGAAATTAGCTGCTCAACCAATGGCAACCCCCCCCCCCCCCCACATANATTATATGGCCGGTTAGCAACATATATTTCCCTGCTGACAAGCATAGTAGGAAAAATGAAATTCTCTGCAAAAAATTCTATACGGTTTCTCGACTTGTAAGTGTCATCCTTCTAGAAACTCTGCGACAAAAGACAATTAGAACGCCCAGAAGATAAATGAAAAGAAACGGCAAAGGTGCGTTTCATATTGCTGGTAATTGTTACTCCAATTGTACTAGTACTAGACCAATCGATTGATAAAAGAACTATACAGCGGTAGGCAATTAAACTGCTGAAAATTTTTCTCTTCTTCTGTCAAGAACACTGGTGCTGCAGCCTGCAAAACAGGTAGTAGAAGAAGAAAATGGCAAGGCTCACAATCACGCGCACCATCAGATGGGCCCTTGCACTACTATCTGTCCATCTGGCCATGGCCCATGGGGAACGCAGCCTCACATGGGCCCATGCTCGTGTCAGCCTGACATGGGGCCCATCTACACCGTATAGTATAGTAATGGAATAAGTTCATTTGAGGTGCCATAACTTGACAACGAGTTTGATTTTTGTCCTCAACGGGTCCCTTAACCGTCAAAATATGTGCAATATAGGTCCCATAGCAGTATAGCGGGTGATTTTTTTTGACGTAACAATTTGACCCAAGTCAACAACGCTGAGTTAGCGTGGGCCCCATATGTCAAGGCCACTTCAACTCTTTCTTTACCCCTCTCTCTCTTCATCCCCTGTTCCCATCTCACCAGACGGTGAGTGGTGAGGAGAAGGTTGGTGACAGGCGGTGAGGAGGACGACGACGAGGAGAAGGGCAGTGGCGGCACCTGATTTCTCAATACTTACGAACGAATAAGGTGACAGCGAAGGCAATGGCGAGGTCAAGAACTGCCGTAAGTACTAAGAATGCTAACGACGGGCTGTGAGGAGGACGACGGTGGGGAGAAGGGTGGTGGCGACGGCGTCCTCCTCACCGCCCATCGCTGGACTTCTCCTGACAACTCGTCACCCGGTGAGATTGGAACATGGGAGAAAGAGAGATAAGTGAAGAGTTGAAGAGGCCCTGACATGTGGGGCCCGCATTGACTCAACGCTGTTGACTTAAGTCAAATTTTCAAGTCGGACAAAACAACCTGCTATACTATCATGGGACCTATATATATTGCATCGGTTTTGACAATTGAGGGGCCCGTTATATCTGGTATTTTGGTTCAAGGATGAAAATAGTACTCGCAGTCATGTTAAGGGACCTAAAATAAACTTATTCCGTCATGGAATAACGAGTACAACGCAACAGTGAACGCCTCCAAGGCTCATGGGCTCCTGGTTCATCGCGGCGACGGGGACTTTCTACCGGCTTAAGCTTACAGGCCTAATGCGCTCTCCTCCTTGGGCTCCACGCTGTTTCAAATTGGGCCTATTACACCGTTCACGAGACCATCTCTAAGCCCAAAACGGAACAGGCCCGAATTGCCCGCTGCGGCTAACGGCAGCCACAGCCTGCAGCCAGCCAACGGTCCTGTGCTCCCGCTCTCGCATTTCAAAAGTCGAAAATAAAATCGGCACGGCCGCCGACGACGCAGGAAAGAAAGGAAAACGGCGTAACCACCCATTGGAATCCAACCTGCACGCCCAAATTCATCACACCAACCGATATGTGGGACTCAGCTGTAATGTGGGCCCACCAGCAAGCGAGACGTCTCTGCGTCGGTCGCACCTACAATGAGGTGGCCAGGTCACCTACTGCTTTTTCTTAGAGCGACGCAACCAGATCGCACCCAAACGCGTACACTAGCTAACCGCACTCGAAGGAACCTCTGGACCCACCTATCAGTGAAACTAACGAGAGCTGGTCTGGACTTCAACTGAGTGCAAACGGAAATGGCCTCCTTCTGGTCAATATTTTTATACAGACCCCTAAATTATTCCGTATTCTCGATATGATCCAACCACCCGACCGTTGCAGGCACCATGTGAGATGCGAGTGAATTTTGAAAAGCTCGAAGGGGGGCAAAACGAAAAAAATCCCCCTCCCTTCGCCTGCACTCCTCCGAGGTCCAGGTTGTATCGCCCTATAAAACGAGCGGAGTGGGGAGATCGGAAACCCTAAGCCGAGAGACAACGCAGAGAAAGGCGTCTTCGTGCTCGCCTCTCTCCGCGCCTCTCCTCCTCCCCCAAACCAAACCACCTCCTCCCGTCGCCGCATCACCCGATCCGCCGCCGCCATGAGGGAGTGCATCTCGATCCACATCGGCCAGGCCGGTATCCAGGTCGGGAACGCGTGCTGGGAGCTCTACTGCCTCGAGCATGGCATCCAGGTACGGATCCGTGTCAAATTCGTCCCCCGTGTTCTTCATGCCTGCTTCTGGGTCAGATCTGGGTGGATTTGCGGTTGTTGGATGTGGGGGCTGTGTTGATGTGTTGGTGGATCTGGCTGCCTGAGAATTTGGCTGTCTGGATCTGCGTTTTCTCTGTCGTAGTTAGTGGATCTGATGAAATGTTTAGTGCTCGTTTCTACTGGTATGGTAGATCTGGTTCTAGGATGCGTGGAATCGATGTATGTGGGCGAATTGATTTTTTTTTGTGAATTTTGCTGAAATGATAGTTCTAACACTGGATCTGACTGCGGATGCTGTTTAATGTGGAAATCATGGTCGTTTCTGTTATGAACATGTTATTCTTGTGGTAGATCTGAGCAATGTATGTTTCAAAATCGTTTGTATGACATGAAATTCTATGATTCTAGATGCATAGGATGATACATGCTGAGATCCCCTCTCGTTGATATGATAGATCACGATATTTTACAGCCATGCCATGTGAGTCTGTTCGTTTCTTACTGATGTATTTGGATTTGCTCAGCATTGACAAAGCGCGCCGCGTTCTAAGTCTAGATCTGGTGGTTATGTTTGTACACGTCACACAACTAGTACAAATACAGAGTTCTTTGTATTTGGTGACGCTGCCCGGCAGATCTGTTTGTTCTAGATCTGTGGAACATATATTCCACGCATGCATGTATGTTAGTAACAACAAAATAAAGTGCGATTGTTCAATTATTGGGAATCGTATTTTCTGTAGTGCCAATGTATAACTTGAGGGCTAGTGATTTATGGATCGGCCTTTTGAATTGTGTTATCTTGCTGTACTGAATAGTCCTGTACCACTAAGGCGCTGACAAGTATTTTGTCCTTTCAGGCTGATGGTCAGATGCCCACTGACAGGACTGTCGGTGGAGGTGATGATGCTTTCAACACCTTCTTCAGTGAGACTGGTGCTGGAAAGCATGTTCCCCGTGCTGTCTTTGTTGATCTTGAGCCTACTGTGATTGATGAGGTGAGGACTGGTTGCTACCGCCAGCTCTTCCACCCTGAGCAGCTCATCAATGGCAAGGAGGATGCAGCTAACAACTTTGCCCGTGGTCACTACACCAGTGAGTGTCATTCTTACTTCCACGGTGCTAATTTTTTTGGGTTATGTGGCTAATTACATGTCTAACTTGGGGCTCTAATTCTTTTCAGTTGGCAAGGAGATTGTTGATCTGTGCCTTGACCGCATCAGGAAGCTTGCTGACAACTGCACTGGTCTCCAAGGTTTCCTTGTGTTCAACGCTGTTGGAGGTGGGACGGGCTCTGGTCTTGGTTCCCTTCTTCTGGAGCGCCTTTCTGTTGACTATGGCAAGAAGTCCAAGCTTGGGTTCACTGTGTACCCATCCCCTCAGGTCTCCACCTCTGTTGTTGAGCCATACAACAGTGTCCTCTCCACCCACTCCCTCCTTGAGCACACTGATGTTGCTGTTCTGCTTGATAATGAGGCTATCTATGACATCTGCCGCCGCTCCCTTGACATTGAGCGCCCAACCTACACCAACCTCAACAGGCTTGTGTCTCAGGTGCAGTCTTGTATCCTTTCAATGATCTTTATTCTCTGCTATGTTAATTCACTGCCATTTCTTGTTTGTGCTGTTCTCTAACCAACTTGTATGTTTATGCTAATGTGCAGGTTATCTCATCCCTGACCGCCTCCCTGAGGTTTGATGGTGCTCTGAATGTGGATGTCAATGAGTTCCAGACCAACCTTGTGCCCTACCCGAGGATCCACTTCATGCTTTCGTCCTACGCTCCGGTGATCTCCGCTGAGAAGGCCTACCATGAGCAGCTCTCCGTTGCCGAGATCACCAACAGTGCCTTCGAGCCATCCTCGATGATGGCCAAGTGCGACCCTCGCCACGGCAAGTACATGGCCTGCTGCCTCATGTACCGTGGCGACGTCGTGCCCAAGGACGTGAACGCCGCCGTTGCCACTATCAAGACCAAGCGCACCATCCAGTTCGTCGACTGGTGCCCAACAGGGTTCAAGTGCGGCATCAACTACCAGCCGCCCAGCGTCGTCCCCAGCGGCGACCTTGCCAAGGTGCAGAGGGCCGTGTGCATGATCTCCAACTCCACCAGCGTCGTGGAGGTGTTCTCCCGCATCGACCACAAGTTCGACCTCATGTACTCCAAGCGCGCTTTCGTCCACTGGTACGTGGGTGAGGGCATGGAGGAGGGTGAGTTCTCCGAGGCCCGCGAGGATCTCGCTGCGCTGGAGAAGGACTACGAGGAGGTTGGCGCTGAGTACGACGAGAATGAGGATGGCGACGAGGGCGACGAGTACTAGCCTGGGGGGCTTGATGTGTGTGTCAAGGCCTGATTGATACTGCTGCTATCCCATGATCTGCCAGTGTGGCGTTATCCTGTTGCCGTGTGTGTGTGTTCGAGACATTTGCTTGTGGTGATGTGATTTGGGGCTTAATGGGCTTACAGCCTTACACAACCTTAGTTGTTGTAACCTGTGCCCTGTGTTATGTGAGACGGCTTCGTCACTTTTAATATGCATGTTTGTTCGATTTTATATTTGTTCCTTGTCTTGATTACGGATTTACGGTTTCCTCTCGACTCTCGACTGTGGAACAATATGCTTCAAGGTTTACGCACTGCTCCTGCTGACCCATTCCTGGCCCCCACCTTAAGAAATGAAGAGTTCGTACTTAGTTCTAACTTCAGTTAGTGCATTAGTATAGTACTTAGCTAAATGTAGTAGGAGTACTAGTTTATTGGATTGGCTTGCGCTTTAGCGGTGCAGCTCATGCCTAATCAACCTCTCTGCTCTCTGCTCTGTGTTTACGTGTTTCGCGCTTTCTCTCTCTTTGTAGTCCACACTACGGCCGCACCTAGTGGCCATTGTGCGTTCCAGGTGAGTGGCATATTAACGTGTACCCCTCAAATTGTCAAGTCTGCATCGCGTCGCCAGTTTGCTGCAGTGACAAGTAACAACGTAGACAGTCAGTCACCATGACTGCTAACCTATTCATCGGATTTCTCCAGCAGGCAATATTGCACTTTAATGTCCTGTTAACCCGAGTGAACTTCATTTGGAATCAAAGGGCAGTTACGCAAAGGCACCGGAGCAAGTAGGAGCCATACGGTCAGTGATTTTTTGCCTTTGCCTTGACTGATTGGCAGTTTGCCACGGCAACGAACGAAGTGTTTGGTTCATTGCCATTCGCTTGTCAATTTTTTTGGCATGGCAAGGAATTGGCCATTGTCAAATTCTTTTGACAAGAATTGGCGAGGATTTCATTTGGTGCGTTGTCAGGGTTGCATTCCAACATTCAACTAAGCCAAACGATTTGGCATGCCAATCTTTTGGCTACAACCCAAATAACGAATAGTAATATTTTGGCAGTGTCAATCTTTTAAGCCTGTTTGACGAGCTTAGAATTATGAGAAACAGCTGGTTGATAGTCAGCTTTTGATTTCTAATTCATTTTCTAGATTTTATAACTAGGGCTTCTTAGATTTTGAACAAAAAATTCATCTGTTTATAGAAGTTTCAAATTCTGGGAGAAGCTGTAGTTGCTAGAAACTTTCTCAAACAGACCCTTTGGCTAGGTTGAGTATGGCTGCAATCCAAACACAGCCGCAGTACTCATCTTCTCGTCTCGAATTCAGCCGCTTCCTTTGTCCCTGTTGCTATCGCTGTAGGGGATAATTCTCCTCGTTTCATTTCATGTCCGCGTGGAAGGAGATCCCCACACCTCAAGTGGGATCTCAAGCTCAGCCATATCCATTGACCTCGCGCTCGATGCGCGCGCGCGCGCTCTCTCTCTCTCTCGTCCTGAGGTGAGGAATCATGTGCCTAAATTCCAACGAGTTGCTACTGTCTGAAATTCTTAATCGTGTGGTTTTATGACAATGAACGACAGCGACCACGAGCAACACAGGGATCATTTCGCTTTCTCCTTTCCAAGCCTGAATATCTTCTCCAGATTCTGAATTTTTTGGGCAGGAAAATATCTTGATGTCGCGGTTTCATTTTGCGGCCTATGCGAGCATCACGTGGAATTATTGTGAAAATGCTGGACGAATAAGTTGTGGTAGTGTTTGCGTTGTGAAAGGGATCGAGATTGTGGACGGCTATTTTTAACTGTATTTTTTTTGCTCAGGCACACGATCAGGAATTGCCCCGTGACTCCATTTTAATTCATTTGATCCAATTACGTGGACTTGTGGAGCTGAATTTTCTGAACTGAGACAAAAATGTGTGAATTGAAGCCGGTTCTTGACATAAATGTGTTTGATAGCTCATTTCAACTGTTCGACATAGCATGGATGGATAGCTTTTCTGTGCTTCTTCTGTGGGCCTGATGTGTGTCTGCCCAATGCCCCAGTGAGAGATATTTGTCGCACAGCTCCTGTTCTTTCCAGCTCAATCCTTTATCTGCACACTCAGCAATTGCCATCTCATAATCTGATGAACTCATGTGCTTCAAGCTTTGGCAATATATTATCTCTCTCAAAGGGTTATCTTGAGAGATTATCATCATAAACAACTTGTGAGTAACTGAAGGGAGCATTATCAGATACAGTAGTTGCGCGCTGCGTTTCTTTTTTCCCAATTCTCGAATTTGACCTACCTTCATCTCCACGCGTGACTAAAAGCTAAGATAACATTTTGGTGGATCCAAAAGCTCCATCCATCTTCCTTTATCTGACTGTGAAATGGTGTAGTGTGTATCCCTCTACTGTCCAGTTCTTTGAGATAATTCGCCGTCTCTCTCAACTTCAGGCAATTTTTCTATCCACTTGTGCAGTTATATTCTCATCTTCTGCCGATCGAAATCGCTGTAAATCTTCACCATTTTTGCTTGAATCAAGAAGAATGTAATAGCATTTTTTTCAGACAATAGCATTTATATCTTAAGTTGCAGGGTTTGACTGAAATTTCTTTCACGGATCCTACTACTAGTTACCAAATACTGGTCTTCCTGTTGATATATAGGAGTATTAAACTGGGAACCTCTGAAGCTGAAGTGCTCCAATGCCATGTGGTGATGAAAAGGGCACTCAGCTACTCGTGTCACATCCACATCACAAAAGGATAACTCACTGTAGTGAGTAGTGACCGTGGAAAGAATGCTTTGACACTTTTATCCCCACTTGGAACGCGTTCTTATCGGTTGCTTACGACTTATGGTAAGTCATAACGGTTTATTAATGATTAAAAAATGATATATGAGTAAACCTTTTGTACCTATATATTTTTAGCGGCTTAAAAGCCAAAGTTGAAAAAAACTATGTTAAAAAAACTTCAAAATCAACTTTTTAAATTTAATTTTTGGCTTTGGCTTATAAGCCATAGCCAAACAATGAGACCCTTGGAGACAGACGACACAAGTAGATACAGACAGATGGATTGTAGGCAGGTCCTGACCTAACACCTTCCGATTGTTGTAGGAGTAGTAGATTGTAGGATAGTTCCAGTGTTGGTTTGGATGTCATTCTATTAGTAAAATTTTGGTAGCGCCGAAACTTCACTATTGATAGTAAATCAAATACTCATTAAAAATTCCATCCTACTACCTATCTATATCCATTACCCTACAATTTGTCATTAAACGGAACTGGTCCTTCAATTTTGCTTTGTATCCACGAGACAAGATTGGAAATTGGCGCCATTATATTCTGGTCAACTTGGAGAGGCAGAACCAAGGTCTAGCGAAAGAATAGAAGCGTTGCCCATGCTTCTAGAATATTCCATGGCAGCTTCCTTCCCGTTATTCCACGGCTTCTTCCACATCGGCCGGAGTGTCTCGTTGTGTGTGCCAGTGCCACAGAACGAACTGTGCAGCTGATACAAATGCACTGATCAGAAGGCAAACCAAAAGAATATTCCAACAATATGGACATCAATTTGGAGTTTCAGGGTATCAAATTGTTATAAATTGGACCATGTAAAGACTTGGATTTAAAATTTACTCAACATTTATATAATCAACCTCTGCGATCCCTATGTTGACAATTGATCAGTATGAAGTACTATTCTTATTCGAAAAAAAAATCAGTATGGAGTACTATATCAAGTATGGACTGTGGATTCAACTTTTGTTCACGCTTGTACTACAAAATTCAACAATTCCTTTTAGTATCAGACGTCTCACTAAACTGATCTTGTGGGTGCAGTGCCAATATTCTTGCCGTCAACGCGTTGGACCTCAGTGTCTTAGGGCTTGATGCTGAGATCGGGTCCATTTTATCTTCATTTTTATAAGGTTTATTTATAAAATAAGTTTTTAAAAAGAGTCAAAGTGTTAAAATTTCAGTGTATTTTTCCAATTTATTTGCATCAATATCATTTCTCTCTGTTTTTTTAGGAAGTAAAGGTGTTTATACTCTTGAAATATTTTTTTAAGACCAAAGGCCATTAACCTCTTGAGTTGAGGCCATTCAACAATCATAAAATAAACAATATTGTTTAAAATGGTACTTTCCAAAGAGCGAAATTCACACGGCGCTCCTTCGTGGATAGCACAATGACAGCTTCCAAATGCATATGATACCATTTTGATTATACTCTAAAACTGATTTTGAATTTTACAATTTGCATTACAATTAATTTTAGAGGTTTTCGTGATTGCTAAGAATACACGTTAAAACATGCTACTTATAATATTCTTAAAATACCAAATTTCAAAAATGCTAAATCATTTTTGGATTATATAATTAAAAAGAAACATGCATGGCTTAAGCTTAATAAATAACCACGATTTTTTATTTACGAAGCGGTTACTAGTGTTCCATTATTTTTTTCCGAGGCTAAAGACGTCATAGCGAGCTGCTAGACAATTCTAGTTTGAAAAAAAAATGCCAAACAAATCCTACAGCTAATTTCACGATACCGGGACGCATGAAGAGACAGCTTGCCGCAAAAGCGCAACTTTTCATTTGCATCTTCTAAAAAGGAAAACATTTAAAAGTTTGGATGCTCTCGAAAGGGTAAAAACGCCCAAATTTTGGACTCTGCTGCACTTTATTCATTACCACTCTTTTACTACACGTCAGCTAATCTGCTAATACACAACGGTACACAGCTAAACAGAACTAAATTGTCTCTAGCAGTACTAGTCTTCAAGAAAAAAAATTAAAACTGTCAATGCTCGAACGTTTTCCTGGGAAAAAAAGAAAAGGAGAAGAACCAAAGAAGTGTATTTGTGTTGCCGTCTGAATTCCACCACAGGAGAGCACCGAGCACGCACGCACTCGTCGATCTCTTCTCAATCTCTACTCTACGCCGTGCACGCAAGCCGGGAATGACACATTGACACCGCAGCCTGAGCTGCATTCTGCCGTTACCTGATCTCCCTCCGGTTAAACCCAAGACGCCACGCATTGGCAATGCGGACCACGCGCTTGAGCTTGAGCTTAGCTTAGCTTGCACCAACATGTGAATAGATAAATAGCTTACACTGTACAAAAACAAAACACGATGGCATTGGTTAGGTAAATATAGAGTTCTTATTGATTAATTCTGTACTTATGATATAGGGTGAATAATAAATATTAAATGTATTGGAAATATGTTTTTTTTCGATGATGATGTCTCTATTCGGCTTCGACTCCTTAGTCCTCTTGATCTCTTGGCAGCTGTGAAAGGAACGGAACTCTAGGGTTTTCGACTTTTCTCTGTCGTCAGTGTCAACGGTCTGGAGTCTATCCTACAGGAAGGTCATATGTGGTCATCGGCTGGCGCTGTTGCTTTTGGGGGTTGGTTGGGAGTGTAGTAGGGCTTCACCTCCACCCTTCCTCTATATAGGAGCAGCATTTTTTTTCGTAGTCTTTTTCCTTTAACAGTCTTTTTGTTTCCTTTCCTTCTTTTCCTTCTCCCTAGGCAATGCCCACCTGGTCAGTTGCGTTGTGTAACAAAAATCTTGTTTTCTTCTAATATATTGACGTGCAATTCTTTTGCGCGTTCACGAAAAATAATGTCTCTATTCTGCACTAGCTCAACTTATAGATTAATTTAGTGAATCACTAGAAATCACGTATGTAAAAAGTATATTGAAAATATACACTGGTGCGATAGTCGCGACATAGAAAACCGTTTTAAGAAAGAAACAAGTTCGCCTTTTCACCTAGGATCGAAATTCGGGTTGAACGGTTGCGTGTCCGTCATCCCGCTACATCCACCAATGAAAATTCATCCTAGTCCCTAGGAGGAAACCACGTTCCGCTATGCAGGTGCATGTGTTTTTTGACGCCCGATATCGCTTGGAGACATTCAAAGTCCATTTATGCCTCTGATCGTATAGATTTGGCTACGTGCGGAGAGGGCTATCCAATATCGCCCAATCATCGTCCAGAATAAGTATTCAAATGATATTTTCCCGTAATTCATTTATGTCCATGATTTTACATAATCTGGATGCACAAGTATAAGAGAACCTAACATCGTCTGTTTAGCTACACTTTTTCGTAACTTTAAGCTCATAAAAACAAATCCATTTTTTTTAAAAAAACGTAGGCACCAGAATAGGTCTTGTACCCAAAACCAGAGTTCAAATTCGTATTTTTAGAACAGGTAAACAGGTCTGGGTAAATAAATAGCCCTGCATGTGTGTGCCGTGCACAAGAGGAGAGGAAGGAGAACACTGCCAGGGGCAAAACCGTAATTTTGGGGGCAAATCACTTCGTTTCCAAGTTGCTCCCCTCCGCCTACAAATACGCAGGCGCTCCCCATCTGCGGCTTCCTCCTCCCTCTCCTCCACACGGCGCCCTCACGCGCGCCACCTGTCTCTCTCGCCTCGCCGCTCGCTCTCTCGCTCGCTCGCGTGGAGGGAGAGTCGCTAGGGCTTCGACCTCTGCATTCCGATCTCGCCGTCGCCGTCGCCGTCGATCGGCGAGTTGGATTTGGTGTTTGTTGGTGGGGGAGCGGGGGCGGCGAGATGGTGTCGGGTGGGCGCGTGGGGGGTGGAGAAGGGGAGGCGGAGGCGGAGGTGGCGGTGGCGGTGGTGGACGAGGAGGAGGTGGCGCAGGCACCCGCGGCGGCGAGGGAGCTGGTGGTGGGGTACGCGCTTACGTCGAAGAAGGCCAAGAGCTTCCTCCAGCCCAAGCTCCGGGGACTCGCCAGGTACTACTAGTACTACGTCCTACGGGGATGGCAAAATCATGTGTAGATTTGTTCGCTTTTACGTTTCCGTCTTGGGATGAGGAGGAAGAATTTGGGTGGAAAAGGCGCTTGTTGTTTGAGATATTTTGTGTGTGTGTGTGTTTTTTTTTGGGGGGGGGGGGGGGGGGGGGTGGGGGAGGTCAAGGTGCATTGGGGAGGGAGGAGGCGTTTGGTGTGGCTGTCCTTTCTGTTTGTTTGTTTGAAACTTTGAATTGGATGGAATCTTCTCCATTTTTTTCATTGGATTCGAGAGATCAGAGCTGATTCTGGATCCTTCTGGCTGTACCGTGAGGAGGAAGAGGAGAGGTTTGACGAATAGTAAATAGTTCGTTCGCTGTCGCTGCTCCATTGTTTTAGTGATACTGATACCTCGTTCATTGACCTCTGTGCTGTGCTTGACTTGAGTAGATTCTGACACATATTGCCCCCTCTTTTTTTTTCTCTAATTAGTGTTGAAAATGACTTATTTACTTTTCACTGTTTCTGAACTAAATGGTTTTAAAAGGCCTTAAAAGTGGGAGAAAAGGTGGGACTTTTCTTTGCGAAAATTAGATAGCGCAAAAGATGGTGAAAGGTGGCCTTTTCGGCATTGGAACGTCTGACTGAATATCTCCTTGTGATATGATCTGATCCATCATTTCTCGTGTGAAAGTGGGAGGCGTTGTTGCCAACGGTTCCAATTACGATTGAGCAATTTTAGAGAATCATAGAATTGAGCAATTTTAGAGAATCATAGAACAGATATTCAATGGAAGGAATTGGAGTTGCTTAGTTTTCTAGAATCATCCCCTGCACTGACTGACTGAATTACTTAAATAATAGCAGGTCCATATCATTCAAGCACACCTTTGTATTGCTCCTATTTTCTTTTGGGATAAGAAAGTGACATCGATGCATTCCCTACTGTGTGGTAGTATTATATTCGCTTCTGATAGGAACCCTCTCTTAACTTATCTAGTAATTTAGTCATATTCCTGAACTTATCCTGGAAGTGTACAAGCAACATGCACATTCTTTATCTTGAAATTTCTCAAAACCTTGCTGTGCATGATTATGTACTTGTGTGTTTTGCTTGACTGCTTTTGTTGTTGACTGTGGGACCATGCTTTGGGATCAAGTGCAGATAGAGATCCGGGCTGGCATAATAAAATAGGAATAAAGAAAACCATTAGTGCATCAATTTGTGTAATCTTCTGGATGCAATTTTTGTTATATCTGGAGTTTCACCTTACAGTTTCAGAATACATTTCTGCACACACATCACTAGGATCAGGACAGGGCGTGGAATGAAGGCCTGGCATGCACGATAAGATTGTGGAATAGTTTAGGACCCACACGATAAACATTTGCATTGTCTTTTGTGCTTCATGTGGTCCACATGCATCTTGCAAATCAAGTACTGTATCTCCATCCAGTCTGAGAAAGATGGTGCTTGATTAAAGCTATTCCTTTATTACCTGATTATATTATTATCTTTGACGCCACCTGGTGATTACTATTGTCTTTTCGTCATGACATTTCCATACAAGGCATGGATTAGGAACAATCTACCCTTAGTTCCTTATACCCCTATAGTCACCAGGAAATTTGGATTTGCCCCATACTCCCACCAGATGCATGCCACAAGTCTCTAGTTTGCACAAGGGTACCTTGCAATTGTTTGAACGTATGTTGTGTGCCTGTGTCTATTATCTGTTCTTTTTAGCTTCAATGAATTGGAAGTTTGAATATGTCCATATTCTTTTTTTAGAGAATATGCAGGAGGACTGCCTTTCTTTGCATTAAGGAAGAATAATGTGTTCGTATTTAAATGTTCATTCTTTTTCATATAGAAACAAATGCCCTGCAATGTCCACCTACATGAGCCACTTAGATGAGGTTTATCAGGTTCATCTACTTCTCCTTACACTTTGTAGACATTTATTTCAAGCTCTTATGCCTATTAAAATTGTATGGGCTTTTCCTTCAACATAAGACTTCAAGAGGTTGAGAACTTAATAGCATGCAACTATTGCAGATAGGAAAAATGATCTTAAATTGATTTGAATTATGAATAGCATGTTGTCAATGAGATGTTGAAGCTATATGTTGACTAGCTGCCAATTTCTCCTATTTGCAACTGTTGCAGACCTACTTATTTTACGTTTTGTTTGTGGCCTATATTTTGCATGTTTATCTGTATTATCGGCAATTCGGCATCTAAGCCTTCTGAAACATATTTGCAGGAAGAAAGGGATCCTTTTTGTTGCTATTGATCAAAAACGTCCACTGTCAGATCAAGGACCTTTCGACATTGTTCTGCATAAGGTTTGATAATATTAGATGTATTTAATACCTTGATGTATTATATGTCTGGATGCTGTTAAGTATCTGGAAAATAGGTTGCTTTTCTTAGCTTGTCTTGCATTTCATTGAAAACTGAATGATAACCTTGTATTCTCTACAGTTGACTGGAAGGGAGTGGCAACAATTGTTGGAGGTCAGTAATCCAAAACACATTAAAATCACTGTCAGACTTCTTTTTGCGGGAATTTACATATTATCTGTTCCTTACTAATCTTTTATTGACTCTGCCTCATTTGGTAGGAATATAGGGAGGAACACCCAGAAGTTACTGTTCTTGACCCACCAGGTGCCATAGAACATCTGCTCAATCGTCAATCTATGCTTCAAGAGGTTTCTGAACTGGACCTCTCAGATTGTCATGGTAATTTCTATAAATGGCTTCTTGGTTCTGGTTTGGAAGAAACCAGTATGCTATATAAAACAAAAGAATTTGCAATATTAGGTGGACAACTGCATTTTTTTACACGATTAGAATAAGTTCAAAACAACCAACATTAGTTTTTCCTTGATTAGAAGCATATCATGAAAAAAAGGGGGTAGGCTACCTTTGCTACGATAATGCAACAGTTTGTTTGGCTCTGCTGGTTAAAAATAAAGTTTACTTGGGAAAAGTCACATATGGAGTCTTTACATGTTTGTCTAATTAGGTATGGATGAAGCATTTCATGTTCTATGTGACTATGTCATATGTAGTATAAAGCATTGATTTCTCTTCTGTTTTTTGTATCCTTGGTGGACTAGTACCTTTTATTTCCTTGTTACATGAACTGGCATAGTTCTCACTGCTGGGCCCTTTGGATTGGAGTAGTAATATGTATCTACCATTTTTTCCAGTAGCAGACATTGTTCTAATTGTTACTTCATGTCTTTACACATTTAAATATATTAAACCTTGTTATTTGCTTCCATCTCAGATTTCCTCCATTGTTTGGGAGACTGGATATGGAGAATTCGGTTCTTAGAACCATCCCAAAGGCTGATTTCCTCATTATGGTGCAGTTGCTTTTTGCAGGTAGAGTCGGTGTTCCTAAGCAGCTGTTTGTTAATACAGATCCATCATCAATACCAGCTGCTGTTATGAGGGCTGGTCTATCTCTTCCATTAGGTGAGTCTGCTTATCTGTTGATTCACAATTATTGTTTCCTTGTACGCATGCTCATAATAATTATTGGCTTATTCCTAAGTTGTACTTAACAGCTTTACATTTTTTAAGTTACAATTTGACGTTCTATGCAGATAGGAGCAAAACATTATAGTTAGACAGTTGCAATCATTTTTTTTTGTAGTCATCATAAGTGGTATGGTCTCTCACTCAGATATGATGCGGGACTATGTTTACTTCAAAAGAAAATCTCACCATAACCATAACTCGCTGATGAATATGTATGTTTCTTCTCTCTTGCCTTCCTAGATTCTTGAACATGCTGGAGCAAGTGTGTAACTTGCACCATTATTTTGCTTCCATTTGTTATCTGCTTTATGTAGTATGTATATCAGATGGGTAGGAAGCTGGTGAGAGATCAGCGTATTATATACAATGGAAATCTCTATGGTGAACTATATCGACAAAACTAGGAAGATTCAATAAAAATCTTCAAATAATTTGAACATAGTGAGGAAGGAAGATTAAGGTCTGTGTGTAACAAAGTTTCCATTGTTCTGCTTGTGTATTCTCATTTAAAGGTCTTACTAGAATCTTATGTATGTGGTACAACGCTGGCACTTGTTTCTGGATGAGATAGAGTCATCAACATCTTCCATTGTATAAAAATGGGAAACGGCGATTATTTAACACATGCCAGTTGACATAGAGTTCAATAAAATCTACGCATACTATGTGCGACTAATTATTGACATTTGCTGAATTATGTTTTGGGGTTCCTAGCTGTTATTGTTGTCCATTTGTTAACTACATATATTATATGCAGTGGCAAAGCCTCTGGTGGCAAAATCCCATGAGTTATCTCTTGCTTATGATCCAATCTCCTTGACGAAGCTTGAGCCTCCGCTTGTTCTTCAGGAATTTGTAAACCATGGTAAGTTTCTTTGAGTTCTTTTTGCCCCCTCTGTTTCTATTCACTATTCCCAATCAATCCCAGATTAACTGGGTTTTCTCGTTTGTAGGTGGTGTCTTGTTTAAGGTCTACATTGTTGGGGATGCGATACGGGTTGTGCGTAGGTTTTCGCTTCCCAACGTTGATGTAGGTGATCTACCAAACAATGCTGGAGTATTTCGGTTTCCAAGGGTCTCTTGTGCTTCAGCCAACGCAGATGATGCAGATCTGGACCCCCGTGTTGCTGGTAAACTTCCATATGTTGGTTTCCATAGCTTTACGCTTATTGATGTCATTCATTGCTGGCTCTAGAAAATAGTATAGTCAACTAATGTTCTTCCATATTCCCTCAGAACTTCCTCCAAGACCACTTCTCGAGATATTGGCAAGAGAGCTACGCCGACGATTGGTACTAATGATTCTTGTGTGTTATTATGCATTAATTAATGTCATGTTGATTAACCCTTTTACCAAACTTACAGGGTCTTAGATTGTTTAACATTGATATGATTAGAGAACATGGGACAAGAGATCGGTTTTATGTCATAGACATGAACTATTTTCCTGGTATGTGATCTAATATGTTTCAAGTATGTCTAGTTTATCTTCTCATTAGTTTCAGCTAACTTATGTTTATGGGTTTGAATTAGCAAACGATTTCCCTCCTATATCGTCGAAAATTTCTTTTTTGTTATGCTGCTAGGTAAAAGTCTAAATTAATACACTACTGTAGAAGTTGTGGCACCCACTTGAAATGTCTTCTCTTTCGCATATGGCAGTCTCAATAAAATTGGGAAACAACATGATGCCAGTTGATTATTATACTGAACTCTTTACAAAAGTGGCCTTCCTTTGTTAAATGGATTTTTCTTACTCTCAGTTGTGAAAGAACCTCATCACCTCTTATGCTTGCAGGTTATGGTAAAATGCCTGGATATGAACATGTATTCACCGACTTTCTGCTGAGTCTAGTTCAGAAGGAGTACAAACGGCGACCAAGCTATAGCTCATGCGAGGGGTGAAACGACGAGCCCTTCACCGTGTCAATGTGTCTCGAATTCGCTGTGTGTAGTACAAATGTGACTGCAAGAAGGCAAGAGCAATCCTCTGTGGTAAAGTTGGGCATCAGTAGTTGCGATAAAGCAGCGATGACTGTGTCAAGCTGTAAATTATGAGCTCTCATTTGCTAACTTCTCTTGTTCTCAAATAATTTTGTTCGGCTAATTAATGAAGTTAAGATGGTACCTGCTACAAATGTGCAAAGGAGTGCCTTTTTTGCTTGGTACCATCACAAATATCAGTTGTGGAAAAAATTGTGATGTGCTGTGAAATCCCTGGTGGTTTCACTCGACGATAAATCTGGAACACCTTTGAAATGCTCAAAGTGCACTGTAAGATACAAGAGTCCAACTCTGCTAAGAGTTCGTACGCTAACGTAGACTAGAGTGCTGCAACATACTGTAGTTTGACACAGTTCTTACAACTTCCTTCCAAGCAGGGATATAAGTGAGCCGACCTGTGAACTTACTTATAGGTCAAATAAGTGGATAACCCTTGGGTTCTCGCGTCATGGTCCAATTTGCCGCACCTAAGAGATGCAAATGGGTCGACCCGTAAAGTTATTTATAAGCCAAATTAGTAGATAACCCACGAATCAATTCATGGTTTATCCACTAATTTTGCATATAAGTGGGTTTACGGATTGGTTCACTTGCATCCCTTCTAATGCACAAATTGCCGACACATCCTTCATTGTCTGACCAATCCAACTTAGATCCTATTTGGCACGATCCTAGACCCATGTATAGAATTTGTAAGTTAAAACAAAATGGTTTAAAATTTTATATTTTATCTAAACTAGAAATAATGATTAAACTTGGATCTATTATTATGCCAACCAGAGCCTTAGACCATCCATTTGTTGAGGATGATATTTTGTTTGAGCTCTAATTCTAAAGTTGAAGGAGATGGAGTTGAACCAAACACCAAGTGATCCAAAAAATGGGTGAAAATGGATGAAGCAGAGCTAAACCCTTAAGAGAATGGAAAAGGTGTTTCACCTTGTCCTTGTTCCACAACTTTGCTCCACTCTCACATTGTAAGTTTTATAGAGCTAAACTCTAGCCAAACGCTTTCCCAAATTAGATATTCCACAAACATATACCTATATTAGCAAATTATGAATTTTAGAGCACTGCCAAATGCCCAAATACTCCCTAACTTCAAATTAGTGGCCACTGGGTTGGTGCACCCGTTGGCCATACCACATGTTATCCGTCGACCACCTGTAGCGTACGAGCTATATTACTCAACAAGACGTGCATATATGAAATGTACAATTCTGCAAATATGAAAATATACAATGTTGACAGGAATATTGGGGCAACACATAAAGTTGGATATACAGTTCTATATTCCAATTTTTCAAAGTACACAAATTTGCAAGGTAAAGCAAGTTGATCCACGAGCTCGATGCACATGCTACGAATCTGTGTCATGCACATCATCCGTGGTGGTAAATTGAGACAGGGAGAGACTCGGGTAACCTGCACAGTTAGTTCCCCCCTTAAACCATTCAAGGAGCTTTCTCCAGCTTAATTTAGCAGCTACTTGGCCTAAGTATAAGCATATAACGAAGCTACACACATCATTTGAGCGAATGGTAGATTACAAATGGAATCAAACAAGATACAGTCACAATATATACTAGCAGAGTTCTCACTTCTCTTCGGCATGTTCCTGAATCGACCCAGTCACTTCCTTCACGGTGTCACAGAGTTCTTGGTTTGAATTCTGTGCATCCTGCGCAGGATCTTCCATGACCATTTCGATTGGAGCCCCTCCATTCCTGGAAGAACTGGAGTTGTCAATGTTGGTGGTGCCTTGGGAGTAGGCGTCCAGAAGGTGCTTGTGGATCTCCTCCATCCTCCCGGATTGCTCATCGTCTCTGTCCAGCTCTATCAGATCCTGCAGAAACCAAAGCTTAAGTTCAAACTTCGGCGCTCTGTTGGAACGCGGGAATTTTACAGGATTTAACTGGTTCAACTTCTATAAAATCCCCATAAAATTCCTCCATTTCAAAGGAAGCCTCAGAGGTGATGCCTGGGAGAGGCTCTGCCTAAAAATGTTTTTCATACTAACCTGGGCAGAAAAAGAGTTGAATATGCTTGAAAACCGGTGTCTGCAATACTGATGGAAGAGGACTGTCCCAATGAGTAGTAGGATGGTGAACCCTGAAGATACAGTAGCGTGCTTTATGGTGAACACTCCAAGAGCTATGGTCTGTGTCAAAACCAGGGCGAAAACCAAGGTACTGTGCATGATTGGCCACAGTTTCCCTCCCATTTCGTACTTTGGGTAGTAGACATTTAGGATCTGCAAAAATGTTCCGATGCTTAACAGATGGACATACTCAAAAACAACTGATGTTAATATATTGACTTGATCTTAATAATCTTTGGTTGATAACTTGATATATCACACAGGTTGAGTCAAGAGGGAAGTGTGTTCACCTGATTGCGATACACTAGGTAGCCGAGGCAAAAGTACACAAGCAAGAAGGGCAGTATGAGAGGTGCCATTATCGAAAATGTGAAGCCAAGCAGGTTGAACAGAAGGACTTTCGGGACTTCAGTATGGTAAGGGAAAGAATAGCCATATTCTGGATCATCCCGGTAGCAAAATATACATTTTCTGAAGAAGTTATATACTAAGTTGTACACTTGCAATATCTCGGAGCATAGACTTGCCCATCCTGATGTGAGGACATAAGTGATGAAGAAAGTTGCCTGTAAAAGGGGAGAATAATCCATTTAAAATCAACATATGAAGAAGGGGAATAGAATGAGCTATAGTGATTTTTTTTAGCTGTGAGATAAAAATGAAAATGACGGCATTTTAGCGGTAAAGAAATATCATCACCTGCTTTGGTACAAGTTCGGCAAGCATAGATGGCATATCCCTTGGTCTAGTGAAGACATTTAGCTGATTTAGCACGGATCCTGACAGGACATTGACAAAGAAGACGTTCCAGATAGTAAAGAACAAAATTTTGCAGCATGCACTTTTTTTCCTGCCGCTGCGAGAAATCGATCCTTCTATGGAAGAGAAGAACATCATCAATGGAGGAACTGTGTACAGGGACAGCAGCAGAACGACGCTAGGGAGGTATCCCGTTACAACTTTGACAAAAAAGGGCCTAGACAAGATGATCAAAGAGGAGCTCTGTCATTGTCAAAACCCTAAATCCGAACAGATTATCTAGTGATGATCTCTGAAAATCTGAACTTACTTCTTCAACATGCATTTCAGGCTTGGAAATAGCTGCTGAATCTGATCCAGTTGCATCATGCTTTGAACAAACGCGACGGGGACAATAAAAACAAACATGAAGGCAACACTAGCTGCAAATGTTGCTATTTTCCGGAGCCAGATCTGTCTGTAGGGGATCCAGAGGTTTGACCAATAGACATCCCTTGGCTCTGGAGCCAAATCTGTCACCCATAGCATAGGATTTGAAGATTGAAGAATTCGTGAAGCAACAATCGCTGCATAGCGAGTCTTGAAGAATACTATAGCACCTGGACAATCCTGTTCAGTAATACAACAAGAATTATATATGCTGATGCACCTAAACCTGAGTTACAATTACTGAGTAACTATGGTGAGGAGGGATATCATGGGAAAGTGAATTCATCCCTCGAGAAGATATCTTCTCGTTTCATACATGTCATCTAAATAATCATTAAAAAAATTTTAAAAAATTAACAAGATATATTAATATGAAATATATTACTTCACAAACATGCAAATTAAAATTTGACTTCTACAAGTTGTAACAAAAATAACAAATATAATTGCGATTGTACGATAACTATTTTCAGTTAATTTGTTCTTTTTGTTGCAATTTATAAAAGACGAATTTGACATTACATGTTTGTGGAATGATATATTTCATATTAATTTATGTTATTATTTTTTTAAAATTTTTTTTATAACTATTTAGATGACATGCAAGCAATAAGGGGACATCCCTCGAGGGATGAAAATCCACATCCGGATATCATGTACTACAATGTAGTCCCTCCTTTACAAACTTCTTTAAGTTCGATTAAGTTTATAGAAAAATATAGCAACAATTTGAACACAAAACAAATGTATTATCAAATATATTAAATATTGATTTTAATGAAACTAATATGATGTTGCATACGTTGCTAAATTTTTCTATAAATTTGACCAAACTTAAAGAAATTGACTAGGAAAAAGTTAAAATGACTTATAATATGAAACGGAGGGAGTACTAGTTAAAAAGCAGTAGTTTTTAACCCAGATGGAAATGATATCAGGTGGGAGAAGACCTTCTGAGCTTCAATTACTTCTGGATCACTTAGGTCTGGCTTCTTGGAATTGATGAACTTATTGCGATATTGCTGAAACGATGAAGCCCGTACTCCACAAAGACCGCATCTGGACAAGTTAGACCTTCTACTCTGTCCAAATGAAGAAAGCTTTACTCTTACAAATTTCCTATATACCTTCTCTGCATTATCCTGAAGAAACAAACTTATATGCCTGAGAAGGTGATTCAAGGTACCATATGGACTTATTTCATGTGTTTCTGAAACAGAAACAAAAGTCAGAATTTGAACTTCAACTATGAATAGTTAGTCTGCATGCTTCCGTAAGAATATCAGATTGTAGTAGCTAAATCAATTGTTAGAAAATATAATTTGAATTCCAGCTATATTTGAGAACAACAAAATCTCTACTGCTGAAACGAATTCTTACCACAAATTTCTGCATACTTCCTTTCCGGTAGATCATCTGATGTGACAAGTAACTGGATCCATGATAGTTGACAAAGAAATTTCTGATAGTGTCATCAAGTAGCTCATTATCTGACTTTGGTATTGAGCGAACAAGCACAGAAAAATGACCCGGATTGGGTGGTGATCCAGTAATATGCGCCAATCTCTTCCTTGATATATACTTGTACTCCTGCAACATGATAATATACAATAAGCTATATTTTATAAAAAAAAAGAAGATAATATACAAGCTGCCACAAATGGCTACTTGAAATAGGAGGAAATTGGAGGTAAACCATTTGGTAAAAAGAAATGTGTGGAAAGGTCTTACATGGTATAGAAGAATACAAGCCGATATTGTTATAACATATAAGGCAACACAATGCACCCAAAGCCTGTGCAAAGAAAAAAAAGACTTTCAGTAATAATAAAAAACTAACTAGAATAGGAAATGTCCATATCTTAAAACACTTGAGCAATCAATAACATTGATTCACCAAATGAAATAAGGAGAAGACCTTTTGTCATAAGTGGATGTTAGTAATTTATATAATTTGAGAAAGCTGCGATTTTTTAGTGGTGAAATAAAATGTAAAAATTCCAACAGATCAAACGAAGTACATCATGGAAAAATAAATTAAGAACCACTAAGAAATAAAATGTGTTATTAGCAAGGGTTCATTAGAGATAAACATAGCTGGGAAGATAGCCTGGTAGCGTCGGCTTGATTGAGGTGAGAGGAGATTGTAGGTTGGGGAATAGAATTTGAGGGAGATTACACTAATTCTTCTTCATTGCTTAATTCTAAAAGATTAGCCGATTGAATACCCTTTCTATAGGCCGGCACTTAACACTCCTATCCAGTCTAATCTTATATTTTAAGCAACAAACTCTAACGACTGTAAAATACCTTGCAGGTACTGTTCACGCAACCTGAAGAGGCGCCTCTCATTGAGGCTCCTTGGGCCTGGTCATGGCCCTCGGCCTCCTGGCCCAACGCCCGTAACAAATGCTGCTGATGATTTAAAAGTTTGATGTTGCCAAAAGAACTAAAACAAAGATAGAGGGGAAGTATTGTTCATTTATCCAATACTTTTCTTATTGGCGCATTGGCGCTACTAGGAGTGGTTCAAATGCTTTCTGTCATGCATGAGGATGTTAATGCTGGACGAGCTTAATCTGTACTAGTACTAGATAATAAATAAATAAGAACTACTAATACTGTAAGACATGGTGGCTCCTATTCTTTTTACAATTCAAAGATGAATTTATAAAATACTTATAGAGTATATTTTCATGGTTTAAGAACTATAAAAACATATTATTGAGAAATAAGGGGTTCATTTGTTGCCTGCAAAATTGAAGCCTTATTCTTTTTTCTTACTTTGTAGCATGTAATCGTCCAAAAATTTCAGCTAATGCTATTCTTTGCGTGTATCCAACTTCAGGTGAACATGATATATTAGGAAATTGTTTCAAGATTCGGGAACAGTAACACTTTTGTACTTCCTGACAGCTAGCTAATCCCAGGAGAAAGAAAGAAAGGACAAAATTGTACTACCCGGTAAGCGAGATAAAAAGACCGAGATCTTACATTCGTGATCCTTCTTTGAGATTTGCAATTGTGAACACATTCAGAGACTCTGCTGGAATACGTGCATGAATATTCTTTTCTTTCCCATGGTAATTAACAGGAAGCACTCCAAATATGCAAACGAGAGAAGTTATCGAGAAGATACGTATGCTGCAGAAGAAACAATGCACCAACTGTTAAATTGTCTACACTAAAAACGGTTGTATTTCTCAGTACCTCCTGAAAACCGTAAAATCACTCCGACATAAAAAGGTATATGATGATGTCATTTGTATTAGAATTATATATCAATAGATGTCCACAATAAATAAGATGGTCCTAGATCAAACGATGTAGATCATAATTAAATATGATTTCACGTGAATCAGTTCAATTCCCGCCACGAAGAACGGCGCCTAAATCAGAATGGAGAAAAAAACCTGAAGATGAATAGGCGGAGGAACACCACGGAGTCCAAGCCAGCAACGCGCCGTATCTCCTCTTCCGTGCACCAGTACGCTTTCACTATCCATCCAGCGGTAGGCAAGAGCCTCTCAATTGAGAAGTAGTCTACCTGCTGCCGGAACTTCTCCTCGGCGAGCCGCCTCCCGAAGTAGACACCGTAGTTGTGAGGCTGCTTCCTGAGTACTGAATAGAGTGACAGGAAGAGCGCGCAGAGGCCGATGTTTATGCCCGCCGAAGTCAGAAGGGCAGAAAATTCCATCCCCCGGCTCTACCGATTGGCGATCCTGACCATCTACCCATGAAAGAGCTGCAAATTTTCACAAGCCAAGAAATGCAGAATGTTTTAATAATCAACACTTCACTAAGGCCAAGAAGTGCAGAATGCTTGCATTGACGATAAGGAGAAGAATCTTGTTGCATTCAACTGTGCTAATCACTGGCTTGAGTCATGAAACCAAATAAGCTACACAATTCAGGTTGTAGGCCATTTCACTATCAAGTCACTGGATCTCACATTGGCACAACTGCACTCTCCTAGGTCCCTAGGCCCTAGCAACACAACAATTAAAGCTTAAATTTCCATTCTGTTCTTAAACAAAAAGAGATTTTTCACTTTTCAGAAAGCACTTGGATTGGAAATGGATTTTTGTCTCTCAAGAGAACATCTTCTCGTTTCATGGATGACATCTAAAAAGTTATCAAAATTTTTTTTTAAAAAAATTATCAAGATAGATCAATATATGATATATCTTTTCACACATATGCAAGTTAAAATAAGACTTATACAATTCAAAACAAAAATAACAAATATGACCGTGAATTACGTGTTCTATTCATAATCAAATTTATTATTTTTGTTTCTACTTATATAAGTTGAATTTGAACATGCATATTTATAGAGTGACATATCACATATTGATCTATCTTACTAATTTTTTAAAAATTTTGCAACATATAATTAATATCTTCTCATTTTGAAGCTAATAGCTACTGCCAAAAAGGCATTTGCTGGCTACTTTTTTCTACAGATAAAATGTGTTGGCTACGTGAGATGTTGAGGACCGCTTAAAAAAATTGGTGATGTGTGGGCGCGCGCTAGAGAGAGAGATAAGAAGGAAGTGTGCAAATGCGGCAATGGCGTCGATGCCCTAGCCCCTGAACAACTCCACGCTTTTGCATTTTGATCGTTCATTCATGGGGAACGCCACAAGGGTTGCCGCGCAATTCGATCCGATCCTCCGCCGCTCAACCGGGCGATCAGCGAAATCACCCCTCCCCCCCCTCCCCCCCCCCCCCCCCCCGGCGCGGTTCCCGCATCCCCGGCCCGGCGCACGCCACCCGCCGCATGCGGTGGCGGCCGGCCATGGACGATCATTCGGCCCTGCATTGCGATCTCCGACGATCGATATCCATATCCCTCCCCTTCCCCCCCATTCCCCGATCTCTCCGTGGGCTAGCTAGGGCATCAACGCCATCTCCGAATTAATCCTCGACCGGGCCGCTAAGAGAACGTACGACGCGTACCTTGGAATCGATGCGGCGGCGGTCGACGATCGGTCGCCGGCCGTGCCGGATGGAGGAGGTTGGCCGCGGCGGCGCGCGGGGGAGGGGGAGAGGTTGCCGGGGTTGTCTCCGACGCCGCACCAAGCGACCGTGTGCGCGAGCGCTCGCCGAATCGATCGCCCGCCCGCCCGCCCGCCCGTGTGGTGGTGGTGGTGGTGGTGGTGGCGGGGATCGAGTCGGTGACCCGTGGCCTGATGGGTTGCATGCAGTTGCCGGCCCAGATGGGCCGTTTCTCCGCCTACCTGGGCCGTCCCCCATCACCGGCCCAGTCAACAGCTGCTCCTACTTTCTCTTCTTTTTTTTTTTTTGATATTGAGAAAAACTGCTGCTACTTGAGAGAAACGGGATCTTCTGCGTTTCCCACTATGGAGTTTGGACACGGACCAAACAATTTCCCTCTTTTTCTTTTTTTCCATGTCGACGAGTCGATCGAGTAGGCTTGGGTTGACCGCCATTTCTAGCTTCTAAACTAGTTTACTCCTCCTGTCGTGATCTCAATCCTAAAATCCTCTTCTTTTTTCACGTCCAGCTTACGTGCACGGTCGCTCTCAAATCCGTCACTCGATCGATCGATCGATCTCTTAGACATGGATTAGGCCGACACGGTTTCCCGTGCCAACGTGTCCGGTAATCCTAATCCTCACGCGACGAACAGAGCAACTACACTCCCGTGTCCGGTAAGCCTTAAAACGTCTTGACCACCCAGCTCCCTACACGTGCCGGCCGTCGTGACGACACACCACCGTGGGCGTACTCCTACAAAATAACCCAAAAAAAAAACCGTCAAAACTGTATCAAAATTCGATTGGACTCCCATTCCCTCTCTCGAGAAACAAAACAAGGGGAGATAAATTCTATCGAGCAAGCAGAACTACGCACTAAGAGCATTCTCAATGTTATCGCTAGCTCTCACAGTATACGATATACGATAGTAAGGTGGACTCACATCTAAAATAATGGTTAAATGAAAAAAAGAGAAGATGAGAGAGAAGAGAGTTTAATGTTCTTTTAGTGTTTGTTATTATTTAGTAGTGTTATTTTTAGAAGTTATGCTCAATGTATATGGATTACCTTAATATTATAGTGGATCCCACTAAAACATATTATCATATTCACAATGTACATGACAAGAGTGAATATTAAGGTGGACCACACAAACCCAAGATTAACTATTAAGAGAGGAAGAGAATAACACTACCATGAGAAAAAAAAAAGAGTGATATATATTTTTATTCCCTGTGGCTGATTTTTAGCTCAAGCAAATGTCACCTGTAAAAACTACTCTCACAGTATATAAGTTTATTTTAGAGGTTTAAGACCCTCTTATATCTATATTGTGGCTGTCCTTATTACCTTCTCTATTATTCATCTTCACAATAATAAAATAGATAATAAGATTACTTACTATTTATTTTTTCATGTACGTTGTGGATGGCCTAAGTTGGTCGCCTGACGCGAGACGCGCCGTGGAGAGGAGTCAACCGGTGCCACGCCTCCGTTGGAATCAACCACACGCACTGACGCACACGCACGCAGCGACGCACGGCTTGCTCCCCTGCTCGCGTGTCGCGGAGGCAAATGGGAGGCGCGAATCGGTTCGCGCCGTACCGTGCGCGCGCGTGACGGTTCGGTCACCGGCAACCCGTGTCTCGCTGAAAAAACGCCATGATTTCGCCTGCGTCTGCGTAGCCAGGTGGTTGGGCCGCCCGGCCGGCCACTGGTGGAGTGGTGGTCTGCAGCTGCTACACTACACACGCAATTACGCAGTGGCTACTGGCTCTACTGCCACACTGCTGCCTCTGCTTCAGAGAGCTAGCGCACTACTCCAGTACTACTACTCGGATCGATATATAATCTGCGTAATGACGCAGTGATGGGGTTTCAGGCCAGCAAATATGACACGCACAGCCCTATGGTTTTGTTTATTTTATTTGAATCGTTTATTCAGAATTTTCATATACGTATCCAAGTGACTCAAAAGTAAATATTGTAAAATACACTATGATAAAAAAACAAATTCAAGATTAAGTTCTAAATTTTAAATCTTGGTTTATAAGCATAAGTATAAGCCAAACGCTAATTATTCTTTCAGTGGTAGGTGACGTACTCGTTGACAGCAAGGCACCCATGATGATTTCGTCAATCTCAAGATATGCCGGTCCAGTTTTTCGAAGATACTCATAGAGATAAGATGTGCGTGTGTGCGTTCATAGAGATGAATATGCATGCGTTATGAGTGTCTACGTTTGTACTATATTTCTTAAAAAAAGCATAAGCCAAACAATGAGACCTGCAGTACCGGCCATGGCACATCACACAAAACAGTACCATCTTCGTGTTAAAATGAATTTATTTTTCACATAGTTCACACATACCTATAAAAATAAAAAATAAAATACTCTATTTTATTAAATCACAATACAATTATTTATCTTTTATCTATTTTTTTTAATTTTTACAAACTCCGATACAGTGATTATTTAAAAATTAAATTTATTTTTGAATAAATGGAAGTAACAAAAATATTCTTATTATAGGAACGAGGGAGTACAAGTGTACTGTAGTAGTACAATGTTAATACAGTATTATCAGTAGGAAAGAGGTGATGGTTTGGTCCATCTCTTGCTAATGCTACGCCCAGAAGAAGACCATAAACACGTGAGACCATCTCGGTTTCCTGCATCCTTTTCCCGTGTCTCGTGTGGCAATTTTTTCTCCTGTTCTTGAAACGTCACACACACTGATGGCATCGCACCCTCCTGCTTCTGACTTGTTAAATCACCGGCCTAACACACCACCAATCTCAGCTTGTGCAAGGCTTAACACCCTTTTTTTAAATCGAAGTCAGATTTAAGTGCAACTCATGTGGACTAACCGTGAGAGCATGGCAGAGCTTGGTCAAGAGGCGTTGCACCCAACAAAAACCAAGGCTTGGGAGGGCTGAGGAAGTGGCAAACCGGCAGCTGTGACGACGAGGCCTCCAAAGCTCACTGCTCCCAACCTCCAACCACACCATGCCAAAGCCCCAACCCCAAACACAAGGTCAAGTTTTTCTCCTCCCAAAAAGCTAAAAAAAGTTATTTTTTAACATGTAAACAAAAAAAAGTTACTGTAAAAGTCAGAGAAATATATCACATAAAGAGACACCATTTCCTTCCTCAAGTTTCTCCTCCCAAATTTTTTTTAAAAAGTTTCTTTTCTTGTAATAATTAAAAAAAATGCTAGTGTAAAAGTCAGAGGAAAAAAAAAACCACATAAAGAGAGAGCATTTCCTTCCTCCCCCTCCCTCTCCGGAGTCTCCTCCTCCCCCTTGTGACTCTGAAGCTGCCTCTCATCTCCTCTCCAATCTCCATCTCCATCCACATCGCATCCATCATAAATCCCCCACACCCTTCTCCCCAACCAAGCACCTACCACCATTCTAATCCCCCCAATCGCCATATGCACGAGTGACGAGCCCCAAATCCACGATTTCATTTGTTTCATCAGCTGCCGCTCCCGCTCCTGAGAAACAATCTGGATAGGATAGGTGGTCGCCTGTATTTAGATCCGGCCTTTTGCTAGTGGGGGAGAGGATTTAGGTGAACGAGCATCTTGATTTTGACCAATCTTTGGCTGGCTCACTGACCCTCCTGTGTGCTTGGTTCTTTAAATCCCTCGTGGTGGGGTGGGGGAGAGGAGAGGAGAGGAGGGAGGCAAAGGCACGAGCAAGAACAGCTGCTTCCGTCTTCTTGCTTGCTGGTATCCAAAGATGAGCTGTTGTTCTTGCCATGTTCTCTATCAGATATTTTGGTGTATGTTGAAGCAGATTCTTGAGCTCCTTGAAGTGACCATGGGTTTGGGTTTCTTGGATGTTTATGTGGATGAGGTTGTTGGGTTACTGGTGTGTGTGGCAGGCTCGCGGTCCATTAGGTGGGGCTGGGTGTTTCTTTCATGGATTTCGCAAGAAATCCCAACTTTAAGACATGTTTATTTGCGGATTGCGTCCTCCAAAAATCGAATCTTTGGTTTGATAATATCGCGTTTGAGGCATAAATTAAGCGGCTTTGGTTTTCGCGCTGTTGGCTGATTGGGGACCTCGCCTGTTTTAGCCTTTTAGGCCGTTTCAAGCAAAATCTGTTACCACTTCCTCCTTGGATTATCATTCCTTGCTTATATAGCTTTCTCCTAATACGGTATTTGTGTTCCTTAATTGTTTAGCAATGAGTTTTGAGGTGGTCTGCTAGTTGCCTTGTGGAAGTATTGTATTTTTGCCTGTTTTATTAGGATGCTTTGGCCCTGATTTGTGCTGTTTTTGGGACTGCTAATGTAGCCACGCATAACGTTTTTTCGTTTTGTAGTAGTTGGTTTCCTTTTAAGAAAGTTTTCTTTGTTAGCTGTTTGCCACACATGCCTTGATTAAATTCTAAAATATTGTATACAATTCCTAGGGTTTTTTTTCCCTGTATGCATCTTGACTCTTTTTTTTTCTTTCAAGATGAATTGTTTTCTTTTAGTGAAGAAGAGTAAATGAATACATTGTCCATTCATTGTGGTATTTTTATCAGTATATTTGTCTTAAGATCAAGAAGTGTACTTATTTCTTGTTAATACCTTAATGTAGGAACCATCAAGGTGTTGAGTGGAGATATTGGGGGCAACGTTTGGATTTTGGAGGTTATCGTTTTCTTTCCATTGGCTAAAAATGTTGAGGCAGAGTTCTAGTAGGAATCACAGGTCCAAAGGTCTGAAGCTGAAGAAGGCTCTTCAGATAACCCTCTTGGTTCTGGTTTCTGTTTGGTTGATATACCAAGTTAAGCATTCGTACGAGAAGAAGGCATATCATGAAAGTGAGCCCAATGACCTGCATAAAGATGATGATCAAAACCAGGGTGAGATCAAATTAGGCAGGAAGGACCTGCCTACTAAGATGGAGGCTGATTCATCGACGCTGGATGAACGGATTGAGGATGAAGAGAATGAAGAGATGGAGCAAGAAATGAAGCACGATGAGAATGATGAAGACCCCATTGATGAACCAGACCTGGACAAGGATGATGATCTTCCTGAGCCTGGCGAGCACTCTGCTGATAAGGATGAAAGATCTGAGGATGTGGGTGTGTTTGAGGATGAAGAACGAAAGGAGCGGTCCCAGGAGGATCAAGAGAAGTCCTTTCATGGGGATAATGTATCAAGTGCTGTTAGTCATGACCCTCCGTCAGCAGAGCAAGATGAGCTGCTTCGTCATGCCCAAGACAAAATATTATATGTGGATGATGCTTCGACCGCAGTGCCTCATGACAACCAGGAAGCTGAACGCAGGGAGGAGGAAGCTCGCAAGGCTAGGGAGATGACTTTCAGAGGCGATGATGTGTCAAGTTCCGTAGATCATGATGCCCAAGTGACAAAACCTCTCCCAGAGGAGCAATTGAAGAGCATGGATAGCATATTTGAAGGCACCACAAATTTGTCAAACGGAATAACATTTCGAGGGCCAGGAGTGAATGAATCAACTGCTGCTAGGGAGCTTGGGGCTATTCCAGCTGATGCATCTTCCCATCCAAACACTAGCACTGTTTCAGAAAGCAATACTGATACAGCTCCAGTGAATTTGACCGGCAACCATACTGGATCAGATCAAGCTAATTCGACCTCTTTGAAAGGTCAACAAGAGCAGCAAGCAAATTCAACGGCTGTGTTGAACAACCAGATACAACTCTTCACTGACCTGACATCAGCTGCTGAGTTGAATTCTCCACCAAATGGAACCCTGGCTTCGGCTTCAACTGATGCTGAAAATGCCACTTCTGTAGATAGAGACCATGATGGTAATACTGGAACCAGTAAGGCTGAGGAAGGAGATACAGGCAAAGACTTGGATTTATCAACAAAAATCATGAACAAGGCAATTAGTGAAGATGAAGTTGTTCTTGAATGATAAGATCTCTCAGGTTAGCTTCTGGTGTAACCTGTAAGTCTGTAGGGCCTTAAGAGAAGGAGAAGAAACTAGTCTTCTCTTTCTCAGTAGTCCTGGAGATGCAATACAAGTAAACTATCTCTATTGCCCCCCTTTTTGTATAAATTTGATAGAGATATGCTATGTATTGCCTAGCACATCATGATCTGGGTGAGGGATGAGCAAAAGGGCTTGTTATGGAAGTAATATAGCCGTTCGGCAGCTCTGAAGCTTTGCTGCTGCAATGATATTTCAACTTGTCTATAGTTCTGTGCTTTGTCTACTACTTTTTTCTTGTGATATTTGCAAAGTTGTATACTGGCCCTGTTGCTGTTTCTTTTTAAAGCCTACCTGTTGGCAGTTAACAAATACTCCTTCCTACTACATACACCTAGTAAGTACTTGAAAGTGGAAAGATAAACTATGGTTCAGAGTGCAGACTCTGCCCATCTGCAGATATTGAAGACTCACTGGACTTGTAGAAAGTAGTACAAACTATACGATTCACTGGAACATAAAATGCATAGGTACCTAAAATTACTGGAGCATTGACTGCAATTACTGCCACCCTTTTTTTTGCTTCTCAAAAATGAAGTGTATTACTTTCTACACAGCCAATGGCATCGGGCCATCTGGCTGTGAGCAACTCGGAATGCCATTACCAGCCCTATCCAACTTGATTGGTGCTAAGCTGGGCTTGCAATCTCGCTGGTTGTGCTATTTACCTGAAATATATTCAGCTTTCCATACCTTTTCTAACTTTGTCTAGACGAGAAAAATGCGTTCTCCTTTAACTTAAAGAATGCGAGGTTGGTTTGTAAATTATCCTGTGTGCAGCTTCCTTTTTGACAATACACCACGCTAGAACGTACTTCTTTCAAAAAGTGTATTTGCCTCTGTGGGGGAGTCTTTGCCAGTGTGGGGAGTCTTGATTTCTTCTAGCTTGCTGCTCGGTTTTGCTGTACTTGTGTTGAGCAGTGTTTGTTGAGTTGTGTTTGGTTGCCCATTTTCGTTACCATGATAGTTTAGGCTAGGTGGAGAGTTTGTTGTAGTTGTGATTTTTGTTCAATTTTCTTAATTAACTATGCTTTGTAAGGTTTGATAGTTTTCTTTTTAAAATGAGACACTTTTTTTATAATAAATTGTCGGCAACGGTCTGACCGTTCGAAAAAAGAATGTACATGTAGCGTTTCCGGTATGGCACACTGAGCATATCCTGTGTGATCCTGCCTAACAATATAGTCATGAAACTGTAAGACAGTTTAAGGCTGGGGCTCCTGGAGTCCAGGACCTGGACATTGCGGTCAAACAACTTGAACCGCTCCTGGTTTTCAATTCAAAGATTTGAATACTGCAGCAGCGTACAGTTTCTCTCTGAACGATTAGCAATGCCGGAGGCTGGAAGTTATTACACTTCACTATAATATGACGGCAGGAAATATCAAGTGCGGTAGGTGCAATCACGAGTGAATTTAAGCTGCAGCAATTGCAAAATTGCAATCACAAAAACAAATGCTGACACACAGTAGCTAAAAAATGCAACAATTGTATATTGACAGAAGGAATGGGCTGGTATATTTACACTGTTCCATACAATAACAGTTTGCAGGCTAGCTTATCCAGGAGCTAGCACAAGAATGAATGGGCATAGCTGCGATTTCTCCCTAGAGAAACTAACTTGCAGGTTAGCCAGGAGCTAACACATGCATGACAAAAAGACCTGAAGACTCACAAGACCAAGACATAAGGTTTGCAGGTTAGCCAGGAGCTAACACATGCATGCCATGAAAACTGAATTCACTACGATACTTTGTCGGACGGGCACTTGCAGGTTAGCGAGGCGCTAACGCGGTGCATATGCACTTCACGACTTTATTTCTTTTCTCGTTTAAATTTGGGGGAGGTGAGGTCAATTAGGTGTTGACCTGGATTTCCCCCAGAGAGTATGGACAGTCTGATGGGTTCTTCAATTCTCGCAGAAGTCGAGGAACCCCATGTACTCATGGTTGTTGATCATGCTGATGCTCTTCTGGGTTCCAACAACACCTGAATTTACGAGGAAACAAATGTTAGGAAAACAAAGAACTGGTAACACAGACAATCATAGATAAATGCAAAGCGATGGGCCTATAAAGGCTAATCAAGGAATAACTCTGCAGGCCAAACTGGTTTGAACCTGTCAAAACTTGCCCCAAAAGATTATTGCTACTAACTGAACACAAGCTTACTGCATACTTAAAGTAAAGCGTATTGTGTTTAGATGTTTCTAAGGAAAACCTAGGACCCACTGTTAATGTTTTTGTTGGCTGAATTTCAGTTGGACTACTTTAGCAATTAGAGGCTTGTTATCTTAAAAAAGGCATTCAGTCAATGTGCTGTGGCCATTACCCATTGTAAGAGCACTCGCGAAGATGACAGAGGACAGGATGAATACAATCAGAGATGCTCGCTTAAGCACGTGCACGAGTTTCCGGACCAATGACTGGCCCCAGAATCCAGCCAATATGGAAATGCAGATTAAGTAGACAGCTGCAGGAGCAAACAGTTCACATCATTATTGAACGGTTACTTTGGAAATGTTATTTCTAAACAGATATTAGCAGCCAGGAATTACCAAAAGGGATTGGGAATCTGTGCAGGAAGTAGAACTCCACCACGGATAGGGATGAGGAGAACATCATCACGAATGTTGCTGTTGCACTTGCAACCTGACAAATAAATGACAATCCCAGTGTTATTTCCCAAACAGAAAAAGAAAAGGGACAAAGAACGAAGAAAATCACATGACGTAAATGATTATAAATCACAACATTCTTTTGCATACGAAGAAAAAGAATCACAATTCTTGTTTTTCTTTCGAATGGTCCTAACTGTTTTGGGCACCGGTTCCTCATTTAGATTTAGCTAGTAGGCCATCAAACAATAAATGTTACATGGGATTCACATCAACTACTGCTAATTTGTTTCTTTTCTGAATGGTAATTGAAAGCTTGGGTCCTGCAAATAATAGGGGCACAGTGTAGATGCACTATTTAAATAGTTCAATTATCAGGACACTTTCAAGCAATATTTTATCAACCATGCAATTTGGATTTTTTTTCCTTTTTGCAGCAGATGTCTGTTTTGTAGGAGAAAGATGAAGCAAACAGGTCTCCATCACCAATATCTTTTACTAATGTTATGGGAGTCAGTAGTCTCAGAAATATTCATGGAATGCCTTATTATGTCAAAATTAGTCAGTTTTAGAACTCATAGAAGTATAAATCCGTACAAAAATCATAAACCAGTACAGTGTACCTAATGCTTATCTAGCCTGAAATCAACGTCATAGAATATACTATTGCAATTGAACCTGTCTATTTGTAGTTAGCTAAAGGTTTCTGACAATCATATGATGATATAAATAGCTAGTAGGACCCCATCCTCCTTATGCTCCATGTACACCCTCATGCAAACAGATATATACTAGATAAAGTTAGTAACAAAGTTCTAGTCAGACCAATTCAATCCAAAAGTGTCAATGTGCATTTATCAAGACTACCTAAAGAATTATAATCGAATATATATGTATGAAGTAATATATATCACAACATACAGTTTTGTCCAGCCGGCCAAAATATTTGGCATTACTTGCACATGCTGGATGCTGAACTATTTATTTGGCATTCTATAAGCTTTCTATAATAGTATGAGCAAATTGAGGAATTAGAAGTTGCTTATAATTGCCATTTTGAATTATATATTGCAAGCATATGTGGTTCTGATGCTAACAGGTTTCATTCAGTATATGCATTATAAGTGTTGAAAGAATACCGAGTCCAAGTTGTATTGGGATTTTTTCACCTTTTGTAAGGACGAGTGTACACTTATAGAAGCTACCTAGACAATGACAAGACCCGTTCTTATCTTTTCACTAGTCTTGCCTAGATGCAAATGCGTTACAATGATCTATACTAGGATTAGGACACAGCACGTGGAGCTGCAGTGCTTATTTGGTGTCCCTTATTACCATGATACCCCTCTCATGCTCATTTTACTTGTTATGTCCCTCTTGGGAAGGCTAAGCCACGTTCTCTCATGAGTTGCATGTCAGAAACAAGACACTGGCTTAAACTCAATCAAATGAACATTATTTTTCTTAAGTATGATGATCTGAATAATGTTTGAAACTGAAGTGCAAGAAATGAAAATAATATAAAATACCTGAGGGATGCACCCAAGCTCAAGGAGAAGTGGACCAAGGATAAACCCGCCTCCGGATCCAAGAAGGCCACCAACAGTACC
Source organism: Oryza officinalis (assembly GCA_008326285.1). NCBI lineage: Eukaryota > Viridiplantae > Streptophyta > Magnoliopsida > Poales > Poaceae > Oryza > Oryza officinalis. Next base: position 49,427,867 of record BDMV01000003.1, on the reverse strand, counting down.
ACCAAGCAAACCACAGAAGGCACAGAAGATGAGCTGTGCAGGTGACCACTCAATAGAGGCCTCACAGACACACTCCCAGTTCCCATCCATGCGTCGAGCACGGCTCTCTCTGCACAGCTGTACGGCCTCCCACAGGAATACACTTAATGCAACCGGGACCTAAGTTGATAAATAAACTGGTTAGATATTATCATCTTTCAGTGTGCAAGTGAAGGAATAGTGTAGGCAGGGTGAAGTTTTGAGCTGCTCAAAAAATGGTGGCTGGACAAACTAAGCTTTATGCATGTGAAAAGACATAAGTAGATCCATGGCGATAATATTTCATAGAATAGAAACACAGCAAGAGCTCAAGGTTACTCTGACAACTTGGGACCCAGGAGAATTTAATTGTGGTAGTGAAAAACACTCAAGCAGATCGTGTCACAAGGCAGAATGATGTCTTACCTGAAGAATGTTGATCACCCAGTAGAAAGTGCTGCATGATTGTGAGTTATTCTGCAGGGGGCAAACATTTGGAGCAGTTAGTAACAAATTTCAGACCAAAAAAAGGAAGCCAGCAAAAGCTCTATGTGTAAAAAGCCAGCAAAGAGCAGTGATGGAGGGACCACGTCAGCACACTGAGCCACAACGCAGTGATAACCACTGACAAACAGATATGAATTTTCATCCCTCGAGGGGATGTTCCTTCGTTGCTTGCATTTTATCTAAATAGTTATAAAAAAATTAAAAAAATTTGACAATATAGATTAATATGAAATATATCACTCCACAAACATGTAAGGCCAAATTCGACTTCTACAAGTTGCAACAAAAAGAACAAATTAAACTGAAAATAGTTATCGTACATTCACAATTATTTTTGTTAGAACTTGTAGAAGTTAAATTTTAACTTCCATGTTTGTGGAGTGACATATTTCATGTTAATCTATCATGTTATTTTTTTTTCAAATTTTTTGATAACTATTTAGGTGGCATGCACGAAACGAGGGGATATCCCTTCGAGGGATGAAAACACTTTCCCTGACAAACAGACTCACACATGCACACATGTGCTCAAGAATTATTGAACCATGAGACCATGAACAGTCATTTGTTATTTACTCTATGTGCATTGCTTGTGCTTACAGGAGAAACGTTGTGTGTCTATCAGTGTTATGTGGAAGGACATTTTGAAATAGACAAGATTAAAAGTGCAGAACTATTCTTGAGTTGAATGTAAAAAAGGATACCTTGAGGATTTGCAGCACCAAGAAAGACGACCATACAGCCATGAGAACTAGGATATTCTTCCACCTCAAATTGAACAAGAAAGTGTCCTGGAATTAAAAAGAACATCGAATCAGTGAGCACACCACGTAGGACAAACTGTACTTTGTTTTATATTGCTTATTTGCATGTTCATAGTATCTACCAACGCCACCCTAAACCAATCATAGTACATATGGAATCATTGAACAAGCTTAATTAGTGTCCCTAAGCCAATCAAAGCATAGCTCCAAAGGTGGTTAAACATTTTGTTCATACTATATGATCAGATCGTAGGCAGTGCTATTGCTTAGTAGATCATGAACTGTACTGGCAGCTTGGCAAGATATTTGTGGCTTACCAGAGCAGACTTCTCCATGGGCTGAGGCTGGGATAGGAGGGGCTCTTCACAACTCGGGTCAAGAACCACTGCAGAAATTGGATCATAACGTTAAAATATTATAAAAATGACTTTCTAACTCTGTACAAGCTGCTTGGGGCTGTTTCGTACCATCCCTTGCGGCGCAGGCCGACTTGGATTGCTCTTCTCGCTCCCGCATCTCAATCTGCAACGGAATAATCCCCATGAGAACAAAAAGGGAAAAAAAAAGAGATAATCAGGACACAGTAATTAGACAGCGAACCCAACCAAACAAGTCAAACAAGACAGAGGTGACCAAAACTAACCAGGATCCTCGTCTCCTCCTTCCACATGAGAATTCCCTTGTAAAATGACCGCGAGGAAGTCCCTGCAAGCGATCAAACACACCAAACACACATCCATCTCAGTGATCTCACAAGGCACGCAAAGGACAGCACCACAAAAGCGCCAAATCGTGCTTAACAACACATTTGTTAGTTATACAAACCTATAAAGAGGATTATGATGAGGACGGTGATGAGCCAGTAAGGGAAGATGACGCTGAGCTCGACGCCGATGGTGATGCCGAGCATGAGCATGGGCTGGAAGAGCAGCGCGAGCTTGTAGTCGATGACCGGCGCCTCCTTGGTCGGATGCGACACCTGCAGGTTGTACCACACCGACGACGCCGACGCCCCCATGATCATGCCTGCGCCGAATCAAAACCAAATTTCAGAAAAACCGATCCCTCTCTCGGACGCATATGCCGGTGATGTCATGTCACAGGTGGAAGGCGAGGCAGACAGAGCGGCGGACTTACACTTGGAGAGCGCGGCGGCGGACTTGGTGTCGAAGCCGACTAGGAGGTTGAGCATGGGCACGAATATCCCGCCGCCGCCGACGCCGCCGACAGTGCCGAACGCTGACCCGAGGAACCCGACGATGGTGGCCACCACCACCCGCCAGTTGAACGCGAGGTCCTGCACACCCAAAGCGCAAACATCACACGCGCACACGCACACGCACGACGAAAGGAGAAGCGAGCGAGCGGCTTACCGGCCAGACGCGCGCCGACCGCGAGGAGAGGCGGAGGAGGCCGCCGGCGCCGCCATTGGCACCCGAGTCACCGGCGCGCGGCTCGGCGGCGGAGATCACGAAGCAGGCGAGCACCGCCGCGCACGCCGCGCCCGCCGCCACGTAGGCGAGGAACCCACGCGTGCTGCTCCTATTGAGGCGTCCGTATAAGCCCGCGGCCGTGGAACCCGCGCCCGCCGCCATATCCAATCCAAACAAACAAAAATTCAAACCACCACCACCAAAACACTCTACCACACCAGCGCCGCGGCCGCGGCGGAAAATGCGACGACGAAGAGAAGAGAAGAGGAGAGGGGAGGGGGAGTGGAAGGGTGAGAGGAATGGCGTGCGCCCGCGTCCGCGTCCGCGTCGCGGTTATATAGGCGGCGTGGGTAGAGGAATCGAGGGGGGGAGATGCGATGCGGATGAGATCGGCGCGGCGGGGAGGGGAGGGAGGAAGAAGAAGGAATCGATCGAGGAAGGCGTATTCGGTTCGGAATCGCCTTCCTCCTCCACCTGCAGCTTGGCTGGCTGGCTGGCTGGCCGTGACAGGGCAAAATAACGAAAATAACGTGTTCCTGGAAAAACACAGTGCACTGTACTGAACTGGCTCTAGTCAATTTCTGATTTTCTTCAGACTTGGTAGGTCCAGCTGGCAAGTTACAGATCATGTCATGTTCTTTCGAAATAGTACTACATCTCATTGTTTAAAAATCGGTGAGCGTAATTAGGGGGTGATTATTTTTGACAGTGAATTTAGGGAGTAATTAATTAGGGGTTGGAATGTTTGGAAGGAAGGGAAGGGATCCAATGTGACATTTTTGTGTGCGGTTATTAAAAAAAATCTCGTGTTTGGATCGAGAATTTAAAATTCAAGGAACAAACCAAAGGCGGTTTGGATGGCTCTGCAACAACATGACAAGACAAACAACAGAGTAATGCAGCAAGGCGTTTGGGTGCATCTCGGATGGAAGTAGGTTTAACTTTGCAATTTCGAATTAAAAATCGCTTTTCACATGTTTATTGAAATCCGACCGAAAACCGATAAAAACCGATGATTTTCAGTCAATGCCATACGAAAACCGGCTAATATCGATCGATTTTCATGAATCAAAACCTAGCGGTTTCACGAAAACTGATTGGTTTTCGTGAAATTCCATCGGTTTTGTGAACCGTAGATAAAACACGAGAAAATTAGAAATGTTTCTAGAGAAGAGGGAGGATCAGAGGATGGGATCATAGGAGAGTATTTTGATCTACTAGTAGCCCTCATATCCGAGAGGGTTTTATAGAAGATTAGAGTCCAATTTGCATAAAAATTAATCTAAGATTTGACGTCCCAAGAACCCAGTACCTCACAAAAATGAATATTGCAATATTAGCACAAACACTAGAGTTTGTGATTGGTTGGAGAGAAGTTGCCGCATGGCCTATGTCTATTAAAAAATTATTTTTGTCAACAAGATATCACTATATTAATTATAAGTGTGTACAATTTGTCCAAATAGAATCATTTTTAGTTGTGTTTATCCGGATAAAAATTTCCGTAGAGTTGATTTGTTGTCCTTGTTTTAGGTACCAGTTGATGTACTCTTTCTTGCCTTGCAAAATAGTCAAGATCGTTTAAATATGATTGTGTCGATCCCCAAATAATCAAATATAGTAGTATGGCCGAGGCGTAGATCCGCTAAACTATTAACAAATGAACCCTACTTGTATATGTGAATAGCTACACCAAACCACTACTATTGGTGGCTGGTGAGGAATCTCGTTGACTATATATGTTATCAAAATGATTGTCGTGTACGGGACACTAACCCTTGATTAATTACACTTTACTGCACAAATAAGGTGTGAGCCTGTGAACCGGTAGCCACAGCCACTTATTATTAGCCGGCCAATGTCATCAGAGAAAGAACCAACCATTCATGATCCATGAACTCTACTGTGATCATATACTAGTGTAGGCGCGTGCTCTAATTTGTCAGTTTGTTCTTAATTTTATCTTCCCAATCAAGGGTAAAATGGTTTTATTTTAAGGTCACAATCACAACTATACGTGCCAAGTTTAACACGAGCGCAGCGACTTCTTGGCTCTTCTTTTTTTTTCATTGCGAGATGCTTAGGGTGCAGGGTTTCCCATTAAACAATTTAGATCATTCGTTAGTCGAGAAGAAAAATGCATATTTCAAAGAGTAGAGGGTGATCCGGGTAGTTCATTTACCACGTTTGGACAAGTAAGAAAATAAAAACAGCCTAGAGATCGATGCTTGCGTGTTAAAAAAAGACTCGGCCTTAATAGATGCAAAGCTAAGCTCCTTTCTGTGAATGAATTCTAGTTCTGAATTTTGTAATAAGAATTAAAGGTTATTACTTAAAAACTGCTGTCCTCAGAATTGTTGCATGTTCTAAGTCCAACTCATGTTTGAAGTGGGAATTGTCTCATGTTCTAACTAACTTAAAAAATTGTACTACGAATTATAAAGGGTAATACTTTAAAACCTCCAGTATATTATTTCAAAGGTTAAAAAATTGAAAAATGGAATTGTTGTACGTTCTAAGTCCAACTCATGTTTTGAAGCCAGTTCAATCCTTCTCATCTCAAAATCTGTACATGGATTAAGAAAAAACACATTAGGATTAGGTAACCCAAGACAGGGGAGTGGCAGGGAAAAGGCTCTATAGATAAATGAACACGCTGCATGCATGAGAGCTAGCAATAGCTACCAACCTCAACGACACAAAAGCAAATCAAGCTAGATTAACGCGACATATATGTAACTTTTTGTAGGCCACCACTCTATCATGTCGCTTTTCAGAATAATCGATAGAACCACCAAAAAAGGAAGAAAAAAGAAATGCGTCGACCTCATGTGACGATGCTGTTTGCCATGTGAACAAAAATGTATTCTCCCCGATAAAAGAAATGCAGTCAAAGTGTCATGCATGTTCAACCGAAAGGCTGACAATTATTGGAGCGGTAAAACGCCACTGATCGCGATCATTTTATTTCTTTTTTTTAACAGCCTATGCTTGCTAATTGCAGCTGCTTCGAAATTTCTCACAGAAAATAAGAGGTCCATGCTTCAGAATAAGATAAATACTGAGATCCACTGTTCCTCGTCAAATAGCAGGGTTTACCTTGTGGTGGACGGGAGGAGGAGTTATCGGCTTATCCCACCTGGATGGTAAGCCCAGCAACACGTTGAATATTAACAAACTAGTCAAGTTTTACATAAAAATAATAATTGGATTATTTATTATTATCGTATCCTTGCACTAAACATAATTATTACAGTAAAGAAAACCAAACATAATAGCACTAGCTCCATCTATTTCAAAATATAACAAATTTTAGCTATAAATCTAAACAACCACTTACCCAGATTCACAATTAAAAGTTTTTATATTTTAAGATGAAAGTAATAATAGAAGGTTAGCTCTAAGCATGTTTTTCTCTTTCTTTCTAAAAACTGGTAATAAAAGTCACTGCCAGTTTGCATAATACGACACGTCCCCCTCTCCTGACATTAGTAACGTGCTGGAATACTGCTATTCAGATGCGACCAAAGTACTAGAAAAGAAAAAACAAAAGGTTGGCTAATTGGCTATAACTGGTTAGCTAGTAGTACGCGTCAATGTACTTGTATCATTTATAGCTACTTATTTACTGCCAAAATGGTCCAGCAGTGCAGGGCAATATTATCAATTCACCCAGCAAACATTATCCATCAGTTTATAAGCCAAGAAGTCCCCCATATCAACGCACATATATATTGGCTTGTTAGCACGGTTGACGACGCAAGCTCTAGCTAGTTTCGTGAACCACAAGGTGACCGAGATTCGGGATGATGATGTCAGTAATAACGAGTGTAAAAAAAACAAAGCTTTGGGTCGTTGTAAATTGCAAAGGATTCTGTGGAGGTGCAGATTGTCAGTAGGACGCGTCGCATTCAGTTTTAACTTTCGTCTACAATCATGCATCGATCATGGATTAGTAGTTAGTACTGTTTGATATTATTAATTTGCATGGCGATCGATCGATCGATGGAGGGATATATCAGGGACAGAGAGATGATATTCGACTTGACATCGATCTCCATCCAGGTCAGCTGGCTGGTGTTGCTTTGGCCGGTGTGGCTTGGCTTGGCTTGGCTTTCTGGGTTGTTGGGTAGCCAAGCGATCAGTGATCCATGTGGCGAGAGCCGTCGCTGTCCGCGCCCCGTCGCCGGAGCGGATGGCCGGCCAGGCGCGCACCACATCGCAGGCTGTGGCTCCGGCGAGATATCGCCATCGTCATTCGCACCGCACATCTCGGCCCAGATTTTCGGCGACGAATTTTGCGTGGCGGAAGAACGGAAAGAATCTTTGAATTATTGTGGCCTACTCGTAATAATTCGTAAATGAGTCCGTCGCATTTGTTGGTTTGAT